>PVKH010005580.1:5111-22036 GCA_004027955.1 Chaetophractus vellerosus | reverse complement strand
ATTCCTAATGTGTAATATATTACTTAGAATTTAGTGATACTCAATGAATGTTTGTTGGTTCATTTGGCAAATTTTGTTATATAAAGGCATATAGATATCTTTTATCATGTAAAGAAAATAACAGTAAAAAGGTTAACTCAGAAACTGAGATCTACCTTAGAAATTTACTTTTGCATGTAACCCCCCAACACTGAGTGGCATCTCATTCAAGATTTACTAAGCTCTGGTTAGATTGCTATTTTTTTTAACGAAGACAGTTTTCCACTCTTAGGAGCATTTTACTGTGAGCTGAAATTATCCTTCCTTTGAGAGTCCTTCAAATATCGAAAGTGGCCATAATTCCTCCTTTACTCATCTCCTCATTATGTGAAATGCCCTCAGTTTTTTTCACATAAAAAGTGATTTCCAGACCCCTCACCTTCAGTGATTTATTTTAATACATTATTTATATACCTGATTACAAAAGTACGTAGACAAAAGTTAAAAATTAAAAGATGAAAAAAGACAGGAAAAAATTGCCAACGATTTCTCCACTTGTTTTCCATTTTTCCTACCTAAAAATATGCATGAATGTTAATATAAGTTTTTCTCTTCTGCCATCCATTCTCGCTCCACAAAAGTAACAATAGTTAAAGGATTGAGTTTGATTCTTCCATAACATCATCTTTCCTTATACAAACATATTCAAGCACAAATAAACAAATAAGCATTTTGGAGTTTTGCTCTATTTTTTTAAAGGGATTTTGCTACCATGTTGCTATATCATTTTTGTTTTTCCATGAGAACATCATCCTTGCTTGCTCTCTTTTGATTACATACTAGCTTGTCATTGAATCTCTTGAAATGTTGCACTTATACAGATACAATTAACTTTTATTAAGCACTTACTAGATGCCAGACTCTCCATTCAGCACTTACACAAGTGTTATATAATTTTAATTCTCAAAACAATATATGAGAAATTAGTATTCCAATTTTACCTAAAAAGAAATGTTTAGAGGGGTAAATTAAATTGTTAAAGATCATTCATATAGATTTTTATTTTTGAAAAGCTGTGCATCTCTTTGCTTCTTTATTCTACAATTTGATTCAGAAAGTATTTCAGACCCCTTTCCAGGACACACAAATGCGACTGTGTCTTAAATGTGGGGAAAAAAATAGAAGAAAAGGAAGAAAGAATTATCATGACTTAGAATATAAAATGGAGTCAAGAATGAGACTAGCAATAAAAGTAAATTTTTTAAAAAGTGCATTTGCTATAGTTGGGCCAGAGATATGGTGCTGGTAGTCCAATTAGGCTAAAGCCAGTAAGATCAAAAAAAGCCAAATTATTAAAAAATATATATAGTTATATGTGTCACTAAAAATAGACACACATTTCTGCTAAGTGTCTTTATAAAAAGCACTGAGGAATACAGTATGTAGAAATGCATGTTTTCATAAAAAATATGATAAATTTCATATGGTTTTAATTTATAGTGTTTCTTTACTTGGCCAATGTTGTGACACTAAAGCCTACATCAGTTAAGGCATTTCTTTGAGAAACAAAGAATTTTATGTTCTAGATACCCAAAACTCTGCTCATTCCTTTTTTGGATTTTATTTTTTACTTTATCAATGGTAGAGCTTTGAACATCTGAAAGAGTAAGTGGATTCCAAATCTTTCCAATAATTCTCTCTCTCTCTCTCTCTCTCTCTCTCTCTCTCTCTCTCTCTCTCTCTCTCTCTCTCTCTGTCTCTGTCTCCAATGTGATTGAAGGCTTTTTAGATAAGTTGTGAGCTTACAAAACAATCATGCATATTGTGCAGAATTTCCAAACATCACTCCTCCACCAACTCCTTACATGGTCATGGAACATTTGTTACAAGTATGAAAAGAACATGATCAGACTATCACCACTACTGTGGTCCATAGTGTACATTTGGTATATTTTTCCCATACATCCCCTACTATTAACACTCTGTATTAGTAATGTACATTTGTTATAGTTCATGAGAGAACACTCTCATATTTATACTGTTAACCACAGTCCATCTTCCACTACGTGGCTCACTGTGTTATACAGTCCCATGCCTTGGACATTCTATCCAAAGTGTACACTCTGGCTCTCACTATCAGCACAGAGTTGATAAACCAATAAACCTTTGAACATTTTCCTTAGTCCAAAAGCAAAAAACCCCATACGCCCTTATTATTGTCCCTTGGTGTTGATACAGTAATTCTTTGACATTGATGAAAGAATATTACAGTATTTTGTTGACTATAGTCCATAAGTTACATTAATTGCATTTTCTCATGCATCCCTATAGTCTTATCACCTTGTAATAGTGCTATACATTTGTTCTAGCTTATAGAAAACATTTTTGTATTTGTATTATTAACTACAATCCTCATCCACCTTCGGGTTCATTATGTTATTCAGTTCCTAGATTAATTTTTAGCTTTCGTTCAATTGACATTTATATCACTAGACTACCCTCTTCAGTCACAATTCCATTTGTAAACCAGCCATGTTATTTATGCTCTCTATAATGTATTACCAACAACTCTATCCATTTCCACACTTTTACAGTCCAGCTAATCGAAAATTCTATATACATTAAGCATCAGTACCACTTCTCAGTCCTCATCCTATCTCCTAGTAACCTATAGTCTACGTTTTGTTTGTTTGTTTGTTTGTTTTAGGACATACAGGGGATTAAATTTAGGACCTTATATATGGGAAGCAGGTGTTCAACCATTGAGCTACACCTGCTACTCGCCATGCTCTAGGTTTTAACTCCATGTGTTTATTATTCATATTTGGTTCATGTTAGTGAAACCATACAATATTTCTCCTTTTGTGTCTGGATTATTTCACTTAGAATAATGTCCTCAAGTTTCCTCTATGTTAACAAATGTGTCCCAATTCCCTTTTCTTCTTACAGCAGCATAGTATTCCATTGTAGGCATATAACACATTTTGCTTATCCATTCATTGTTTGATGACACTTGGGTTGTTCCACCTTTTGGCAATTGAGAATAATACCGCTATGAATACAGATGTGCAAATGTCTGTTCCTGTCACTGTTTTCAGATCTTCTGAATATATTCCTAGCAGAAAGATTGCTGGATCATATGCAGTTCTATATTTAAGTTCCTGAGGAATTGCCAAGCTGTCTTCCACAGAGGCTGCACCATTCTACAGTTCCACCAACAGTGAGGAGATTTCCTATTTCTCCATATCATCTGCAGCACCTGTAGTTTTCTCATTTTTAAATAATGGCCATTCTGCAAGGTGTGAGATGATATATCATTGTCATTTTGATTTGCATTTCCCTAATAGCTAGTGATAGTTAACATTTTTTCAGGTGCTTTTTCACTATTTGTAGTTCCTCTCTGGAGAAATGTCTATTTAAATCGTTTGCCCATTTTCAAAAAATTGGATGGCTTGCTCTTTTATTGTTGAGTTTATATAGCATGGAAATCAAACCCTTATTGTATATGTGGCTTCCAAATATTTTCTCCCATTAAATGGGTTGCCTTTTCATCTTATTGACAAAGTCCTTTGAAGCACAAAGTGTTTATGTTTGAGGAGGTCCCATTTATCCATGTTTTTCTTTCATTTTTCATGCTTTCGGTGTAAGGTTTAAGAAACCACCACCTACCACCAGTCTTGAAGATGTTTCCCTATAGTTTCTTCTAGGATTTTTACGGTTTTTGCTTTTATATTTAGGTCTTTGATCCATCTTGAGTTAATTTTTTTATAAGATGTGAGGTAGGGATCCTATTTCTTTTGGATGTGGATATCCAGTTCTCCCAGCACCATTTGTTGAATAAACTATTCTGTTCCTGCCGGGTGGGTTTGATAGCCTTGTCAAAAATCATTTGACCATAGATGTGAGGGTCTGTTTCTGAACAATCAATTAGGTTCCACTGGTCTATGTCTATATTGATGCTAGTACCATGCTGGTTTTATTGCTATAGCTAGGTAATATGATTTAAAGACTGGAAGTGAGAGTCCTCCAACTTCCTTCTTCCATTTTCCAAGTTTCTGCTATTCAGAGCCCCTTATTCTTCTAAATAAATTTGATAATTGGATTTTCCATTTCTTTTTTAAAAGGCTATTGGAATTTTTATTGGGATTGCATTGAATTTTTATACCAACTTGGGTAGAATTGACATCTTAATGATATGTAGTCCTCCCATCTGTGAACACAGAACATTCTTCCATTATTTAGGTCTTCTTTGACTTCTTTTAACAATGCATTGTAGTTTTCTGAATACAAGTGCTTTATGACCTTGGTTAAATTTACTCCTAATTATTTGAGGTTTTTATTTGTCATTATTGTAAATGGAATATTTTTCCTGACTTCCTCCTCTGCCTGCTTATTAATAGTATATAGAAACACTTCTGATTTTTGCAAATTAATCTTTTTTCCTGCCACTCTGCTGAATTAACTCTAGTAGCTTTGTTGTAGATTTTTTGGGATTATCTAGGTATAGGATTGTAACATCTGCAAACAGTGAAAGTTTAACTTCTTCCGTTCCAATCTGGACAACTTTTATTTCATTCTTGCCTGACTGCTCTAGCTAGAATATCTAGCAACATATTGAACAACAGTGGTGACAGTGGGCATCATTGTCTTGTTTCCAATCTCAATGGGAAAGCTTTCGGTCTTTAACCTTAGAGTTCAATTTTATCTGTAGGTTTTTCATATATGCCCTTTATCAAGTTGAAAAAGTTACCTCAATTCCTGTCCTTTGGAGAGCTTTTATCAAGAAAGTATGCTGGATTTTGTCAAATGCCTTTTCTGCATCAATCAAGATGATTTTCCTCTGATTTATTAACATGATATATTATGCTGATTGATTTCCTTGTGTTGAACCACCCTTGCATGCCTGGGATAAAACCCACTTTATCATGGTGAATAATTCTTTCAATTTATTGCTGGTTTTGATTAGCAACTATTTTGTCAAGGACGTTTGCATCCATATTAATTAGAGAAATGGGTCTTTAATTTTCTTTTTTCATAATATCTTCATCTGGCTTTGGTATTAGAATGATATTTGCTTCATAGAACGAGTTTGGTAACATTCTTGTTCAATTTTTAGGAAATGCTTGAGTAAGATTGGTATTAAGTCTTCATTGAATGGTTGGTAGAATTCACTTGTGATGCAATCTAGTCCTGGGCTTTTCATTTTGGGGAATTGTTTGATGACTCTTTCAATCTCTTTGCTTGTGAGCTATTTTTTGAGGTCTTCTATTTCTCTTACAGTAAGTGTAGGTTGTTCGTATGTTTTAGGAAATTTTCCATTTCATATACATTGCTTAGTTTGTTGGCATACAGTTGTTCATAGTAGCCTCTGTTTTTTATTTTTTATTAAATATTTTTCAGGAGGTACTGGAGTTTGAACCTGGGAACTTGTATGTGAGAAGCAGGTGCTCAACCACTGAGCTATACCCACCCTCCATAGAATCCTCTTAGGATCTCTTTTATTTCTGTGGGGTCACTAGCAATGGCCTCATTTTAATTTCTGATTTTATTTATTTGCATATTCTCTCTTTCTTTCATTGTCAGTGTAGTTAAGGGTTTGTGAATTTTGTTGATCTTCTTGAAGAAATAACTTTTTAAAAATTCTCTTTATTATTCTTTTGTTTTCAATTTCATTTATTTCTGCTCTAATTTTTGTTATTTCATTCCTTCTGCTTGCTTTGGGCATAGGTTGCTGTTCTTTTTCTAGTTCCTCAGCGTGTAGTTAGGTCTTTGATTTTAGCTCTTTCTTCTTTTTTTAATGTAAACATTGAGGGCTATAAATTTCCCTCTCAGCACTCATTTCACGTCATCCAATAGGTTCTGATATGTTATGTTCTCCTTTTCATTCATCTCAAGATATTTATTGATTTCTCTTGCAATTTCTTCTTGACCCATTGATTATTTGATAGTGTGCTCTTTAATTTCTATATATTTGTGAATTTTATCTTATTCTGCCTGGTACTGACTCCCACTTTTATTCCATTATGATCAGAGAAAGTGCATTGTATAATTTTGATCTTTTTAAATGTATTGATATCACCTTGTGACCCAACATATGGTCTATGCTGGAGAAAGATCCATGAGCACATGAGACAAATGTATATTCTTTTGTTTTGGGGTGCAGTGTTCAATATATTGCAAGAAAATTACAGAATACTAATCACAGGAATAATTTGTCAGTTGTACTGAGTAATTATTGTTCATATACTATAATATTGTTATTTTACATTTATCTGGTCTACTCCATCTCTTTTTTGGTTATTATTTGCATGGAATACCTTTTTCCTACCTTTCACTTTTAACCTGGTTGTGTCCTTACATCTGAAGTGGGTCCCTTGTAGACAACATACAGATGGCTCATATTTTTTTATCCATGCTATCAGTCTATGTCATTTGATTGGGGAGTTCAATCCATTAACATTCAGTGTTATTACTGTAAAGGCATTACTTACTTCATCCTTTTTGTCTTTTGGTTCTCTGTTATCATACCATTCTATTGTCTGTCTTCTTATTCTTTAATTTACCCTTTCTAATAATCTTCATTTCTAAACTCTTCCCTAAATCTTTCGTCCTTTTTTTAGTATCACTTGCAATCCTGGTCATTTGCTAACAAATTCTATCAGTTTTCCTTTCTCTGTGAAGACATTGAACTCACCCACGTTCTTGAAGGACAGCTTTGCTGGGTACAGAATTCTTGGCTGGCAGTTTTTCTTTTTCAGTACCTTAAATATATCATACCATTTTCTTATCTCTTCCATGGTTTCTGATAAGAGGTTGGCACTTAATCAGATTGAGTTTCCCTTGTATGTGATGCTTTGTTTTTCTCTTGCTGCTTTCAGAATCCTCTTTATCTCTGATGTTTGTCATTCTGAATAGTAGGTGTCTTGGGGTAGGTCTATTCAGATTTATTCTGTTTGGTTGGCATTTGTCCTTCTTGGATATTGATATACATGTCCTTCATAAGGGTTGGGAAGTTCTCAGTCATTATTTCCTCAAAAATTCCTTCTGCCCCTTTTCCATTCTCTTCTCCTTCTAGGACACCAATAATGGAAATGTTTATGTGCGTTTCTCATTTTCATTCTATCCCCTGAGACTCTGTTCCGTTTTTCCCCATTCTTGTCTCTTTCTGTTTTGTCTTTTCTAGTTCAGAGATTTTATCTTCAAAGTCACTAATTCTGTCTTCAAGCAATTCAGATCTGCTCTTATGTGCCTCTAATGTATTTTTAATCTCATTCATTATGTCTTTCATTCCCACAAGATATGATACTTTTCTTTGTAGGCTTTCAAATTGTTCTTTATGTTCTCCCCGTGTCTTTTTAATATCCTTTAGTCATATTTACTATAAATTCTTTGATGTGATTTAGGAGGGTTGTATGATTATCACTGATTAGTTGTCTGAAATCCTGTATCTCTTCAGGATATTTGGTTTGTTCTTTTGGCTGGACCACATCTTCCTGTTTCCTAGTATGGCATGTAATTTTTTTGCTGATGTCTGGGCATCTGAATATGTTGGTGAATTTATTCTGATGACCAATTTCTCTCTCTTGCCTATTATTTTTTCCCCAAAGCTCTTCTTTGATATTTGGTTCAGCTTATTCTGTCTTTAAAATTGCCCAACTTAAGTTTTCAAAATCAAACCAGGTACTCACTAGTGCAGTGCAGATTTTCTCCCAGGGGTTAGATACAGACAACACAGTTTTTGTCTATGTAATTTCCAGACTGGCCTTTCCATGGACGTGTTTCAGTCTCAACTTTCCTGTGTTCCTGTGTTGAATTTCCAGACTGGAGATTCAAAGTGGGCTCTGCTGGCCAAATTCACTGAAGAAAAGCACCCCGGCCTCCCCTCCCTTTTCCCTTGAAACAGCTGACAGGGAGAAAATGTCTGTTCCTCTCTCAGTTGGCTGCAGTGAAACAGATGTTCATCCCAGCTTAATATTTTGGTAGTGGTAGAAGGAAGGCCTTCATGGTTGCCAAAGTGGCTTGGTAACTCATGTTTATTGATTCATCTTCTCTGTCTCTCTGTCCCTCACCCTCCTGGGAGTTGTGTAGCATTGTCCTGGTCTGCTGATACCCAAAGCAGGTCTCTCTGACAGCCTTTGGTGTTTTTCTCCTTTGTTTTTGTGAGAGTATTCAGCTCTGCCTGTTGGCCCATTGCCATCTTCCCACAATCCTCCAACAGCTTTGTTTTTAAAGTCTATTTCATCTGATATAAATCTAGCTACTCCAACTTTTAAGTTTGGTTACTGCATACATGGAATATCTTTTTCCAGCCTTTCACTTTCAATCTATTTGTATTCTTGGGTCTAAGATGAGTCTCTTGTAGACAGCATATAGATGCTTATCTTATCAATTCTGCCAGTCTGTCTTTTGATTGAGGAGTTTAATGCATTAACATTCAATGTTGTTACTGTATAGGTAGTTTTTACTTCATTCATTTTGACCTGTGGATTTTATCTGTCATATTTTGTTTTCACCAGTCTTTTACCCTTTTAGTTACTTTTATTGATATAATCTTCACTTCTTGATGCTTTTCCAAGCTTCTCTTTCCTATCTGTTCTTTTCAGGCTGTAGGAATACCTTCAGTATTTCCTGCAAAGCCTGTCTTTTCATTACAAACTCTCTCAGTTTGTAATGAGATGAACTCTCTCTGTTCATCTGTGAATATTATAAACTTGCCTTCGTTTATGCATACATATTCATGAAAATATATTGTGTGATAATTTTCTTTTCCAAACTTTTCTGCAGTGGTTATACCACTTTGCATTCATGCTTGCAATGTAAGAGGTTTCTAGCTTGCTCTTCATCCTTGCCATTACTTGTAATTTCAGTTGTTTTAATTTTAGCTATTGTCATGGCTGTAACTCATTATGCTTTAACTTTGGAATTCTTTGGCAACTAATCTTTTTATGACGATATATGCCACTGCTCGTCTGTCTTTTGTGAATTGGCTTTATAAAATTGTCACCATTTTTAATTGAGTAATTTGTCTTATTATTATTGAAAGAGTTTGAATATGCTGGGCTCTAGTCCTTTATTAGATACATGTACAGAAATATTCCCTGGTGTATGGCCTGCTTTTTTATTTTCTCAACAGGGCTTTTGAAAAGCAGATATTAAAAAATTTATTTAGTCTGATTCACCAAATTTTTACTTTTATAGTTCATGATTTTGTGATCTGTTTAAATCATCTAAATAGCCTAAGTTTTCAAATGATTAGTATAAATTTTTCAAAATCTCCTGTATTATTTCTGTATTATATAGAGGATCTGCAGTGATGTCCTCTCTTTCATTCCTGATATTCATAATTTGGATTTTCTCTCATTTTTTTCTTGATCAGTCTAGCAAGAGGTTTATAAATTATTGGAATTTTCAAAGAAACGATTTTTCCTTGCATTAATTGCTTTTACTTTGTTATTTCACTGCTTCAATTTATTTTAGGCTATTATTTCATTTATTTTTTTACTTTATTATTTCATTGCTTTATTTATTTTGTTTTTATTTTTCTAGCCTCTTAAGGTAGAACCTAGGTCAGTGATTTAAAAACTTTTTCCTTTTGCTATGTAAACATTTAAAGCTATAAATTCCTTCTAAATAAAGTTTTAGATGCATCCCATAAATTTTGGTATGTATTGCTTTCATTATCATTCAGTTTGAAATGTTTTCTAATTCTCCTTATGATCTCTCCTTTGTTCTTTTGGGTACTTAGAAATATGTTATTTAAGTTCCAAATATTTATGTATCTTCCAGATATCTTTGTATTATTGATTTCTTAATTAATTCCACTGTAGCCAGAAAATATCTTCTGATGATTTCAACCTTTTACATTTATTGGACTTGTCTCATGGCCTAAAGTGTATTTATCTGGGGGGTAGGTTTCATACACAATTGAAAAGATTGTTTATTCTGCAAATTTTATGAATAGTCTTCCCAAATATCAATTGGGTCAAGTTGATTGATAGTGTAATCAAATCATCTATACTCTTACTGACTTTCTGTCTACTTGTGTCAATTACTAAAAGAAGAATATTGAAAGTCTCAACAATAATCATGATTTGTCTATTTCTTTTAATTTTTACTTCTGGAATTCAAGAGCTTTGTTAAAGGTATATAAATGTTTAGAATTGTTATGTTTTCTGGATGGATGGATCTTTTATCTTTATGAAATGTCTTTCATTATCTCTTGCTATACCGCTTCATGAGATAAATAAAGGTCATGATCAACATTTCTAATATATTTATAACTGGATTCCCAGAAGGAAAGAATAGAATTCCATATCCTCTATTAACCTTATCCCACTAACCTTGCTTTACTTTACTTATTATACTTATCACCACCTGAGCTTACTCATTGTCTCCATTTGTTGCTTTGTTTCTTCATTTATCATCTATTTACCACCATCTACTCTCAAAACATTAGAGGGTAAATTATATGGGAGAAGGAGCTTTGTTTCTTTCAATGTAGTATCTTGATCTCAAAGAATAGTGCTTATCCTGAATGAGTAACTCTATACTGGATGAGTGAAACAGCAAATATTATTATAAATTAATGATTTCACAGGCAAATTCACAGGTATCTATAAATTAAATACTTGGATTAATATGATAAAATAGACATGAGGACAAGGGGTATAGCAATTGCATATTTGGACCTTTCTCCTTGTCTGCCTTCCATTTAGTGTTGTCCAGTGTTGACAACTCTTTTAAGATCTAGTCACACATATTACCAAAAGTGTGGGCAGGAGCTGTGCCCTGACTTAAGTCATAAAAGCACAATTCCTTTTTATTAAACCAGGAAATATATAATTTTCTATTGTTTGTATTTTAAATATGTGTATACTTTTTATTCTAACAATACATTTGGCAAATTTAGCATTATATCAATGAAATTCTTCAATTAAAACATAAGTTCCATAATGTGTTTGGTCTGTATAAACTGAGGAAGAAGGTTGTGGAGTGGTGTTTTGTTGTGGCTAAGAGTTATTTCTTTTCCTATTGAACATAATAAAGCTTTCTAGGTTGTGTACTGTAATCCTAAAAAGACTGGGTTTTTAGAATTATCTATATGCTCAAAATTCATGTTCCTTAAAAAAAAACAGTTTTGTATAGCACTCTAATTAGGTGAATGGGTAATATATCCTAATCCTGCTTTCTTTTTCTCTTTCCATATCTTTCACAGGTGTCAGATCTATATCATTGTCTGAAGACTTTCCTTATCAAATCCTACTTTATCTCCCTTTTATCTTTCATAGCCATTGCCCCTCGCTATAAAACTCTTGCACTCTTAACTTTATCCCACCATCTCTTTCTCACCAAAAAATAAAATAAGGAAAGAAAAGAAAAGAAAATTGAGTTCATAAATTTTTCTTTTAAGCCATGGTATATTGTGCTTCTTAATTATGGTAAAATATGGGTACCCTGAAATCATTGCCCTTATTGCCTTAGCTGAAACACTCCAGACACTCATTGTTTGGTACTAGGTAGGATTTTGGCTTTAAACTTCTGTGTAGTAGTACAGTATTCTACCTACTGAATGATGCTAGCTCATGCATATCCTATCTAGCTTAGATGAGTGGTAATCTCTCCTGGCTTCATAGCAGAATCACCTGGCAGCTTTTAAAAAATATTGATGACAAAACCCACTCTAGAGATTTTTATCTAACTGGTTTAGGGTGGATCCAGTTTTGAGAGTCAGTAATATTTACTCACTGATGAGAAAGTAGACTCCTTGATCCCTATCTCTTAAGACCTCATCCTAATCCTAACTCTCAAGAAGACACAAGGAAAGATAAGCACAGTTAAATGTATCTGCTTCAATGTAGGCCAATTTATACTCTCCCTAATACAAGCTCCACATTCTAAAACTAAGGCTCAATTTTTGTATTCACAATTTGTGTATTCTTGACCCATATCAGAAATCCTAATTGAGAAAGTCTGGGCTACCTCAAACATGCATATGTGCCACTAACACACTGGTCAGATACCACTGCATAATACATCTTTTGGGAAAAAAATGATCTCTCCAAAAAACATGGATGTTTCTCTTTTGTTAAACAACATGAAAAACAGAACTATTCATTGTTCTTCTCACATCATTCACTCTCTTATGCTTAATTCTTAATCACTCTTTATTTGGTTTTGTTCTATTCTCAGTTTTACCTATGTTTTCATAAGCCACCTCAAATATTTTAAGCAAACAATAAAAATTACATTAAATACTTAACTGCCAGTGCAAATCAAGATGACCTAATCCTCAAGTAATCACTTCCTGGGGAGGCCTGGCTTAGGTTTGTCTACTACATGTACCCATCAATATCAGCCTGTTTATAGATGCGCTGACATGGTGATGCTTATGTAGCTTAATTACAAGGAAGAAATCTGTGTCTTAATATGTAAGAGTTATTCAGAATAATGGATGATAATGGGATGTTTAGTACCCTATCAGCAATTAAAAATTACTTGCCATTTACTCTTTCTTCAAGTTTGCATAGTATAATTTATATACTAATTTTCTATTAGCAACATGACTTGACAAATCACCCCTAGAATATAGAGATTATATTGATGCTTCCATTTTATTAAGTCAGTTTTATTAAACAGTAATGCACCAAAAAAGCAATAATTAAAAGAAAAAAGTAAAATTTTTACAAAACATACTGTCACTGCAATTTTTACATTGTTTTGATATAATGAAACATAGCATGAACATAAATATGCAAAGGAAATTTCAGAGGAAATATATACCTACCTCCAGCTATTAAATTTCATTTGCATGGATTAATGGGGTATGATATATAAATAGATACACTATTTCCTGTCTCTAGAGATTCAATATTGTTTTCCCACAATTTATATTTGATTAAGAGCAATACCAACTGCAGAGATTTAATTGGCCTGTTATTCTGCCAAAATAAGTAATATTTTTGTAAATTGCTACAAGTATTTTCTTTCACCTAATGAATGAAAGCAGAAAAAATACTGCAGAGTTATTGGTAGCTAAATTCATTTAGCTTAACACACCACCTGCTGCATAAGCAATGACTTGTACAGTGATTTCTAAGTTTAGGTGTGGGATAAAGTTGCAAACAGTGCATAGTGAACAGGCTTAATTAAGAATGCATCCATTCTACTTTTGGCCTGAACAGAATTTTTTTTTTTAATTTTTCAATTAGTGGTCCAGGTTAAAAGCTGGAAGATTTCCCATAAAATAACCAGGGCTTGGTTTTTCCTGAAAAAGCAAAATATTTCCAAATGCTGCTTTTACACTCTCCCAAGGAAACAAAATGAGTCAAGCATAACTAATTATTTTTTTTCCCAAAATAATGAAACCAAAATCATTGTACATAGAGAAAGAGCCATAAAAGTTTCAGAGGGAAACCAGGTGTCTGCTTAGGAGAAATATCTTCTCAAGGAAATTAGAAGTGCTGAAGAAGTTGTTACTTCTAACTAAAAGATTTCACTTCCCTGAATAAATTTGGTTTGGACACTTTGTTTGAGTCATTTATTTTATCTTGTCTCCTTCCTTTCTGTGGCAGCTAGGAAACTCAAAGCCAACATGAGCTCCTGAAATTCTGCCCAAATATGCTCTCCTCAAAATCTTTCCTAAACCATTAAATTAAATCTCTTTTCTTATGGTTGAAGTCATTTTGAATCCTGTTTTTCTCTCAGGAAAAGTCTTAAACAAAAATGTCATCTTCTCATTAGCCTGTCTACTGTTAAAGAGTAAATACTGACTAAGAGACCCAAGAGTAAATGCTGAGTGGACTTCTAGATACGAAAGGCAACTGAGTATGGAGTCTAGGCTGGGGGGTGAAATATGGGGTGTGGAAATTGGTTAGGACTTTCAAAGCCACAAGGGTGTCTCTGTCGATTTTGGAAAGCCAAGACACTGAATGTCACTGACTCCTGCCGATATCTGGGTTCATTGATTTGGTAGTGTGTAAAGCCTGACCTGGTTGGCAGTGGTTTCTGATGCTTCATGAATCACCTATCCTAGTTTTCCATTTGCCTTTGCTTTACTGATGGGTACCCAACCCAAGGTTTTTTCATCTAGTTGTCATTTTAACCAAAGTGAGTCCTCAACCTCTGTTAACAGGCTAGATGGCTCAGTTCATGGTTCCCTAGAAATTTATACCTCTTTTGTCTTCAGCACCTAGAACATTGTCTGCTTGGAAGTAGCCACCAATAAATATTTGATGAATAAGTAAGTATAGTATAATCCATTACAAGCAAATGTAACTTCATGTTGCATTATATTGAAATAAAATGAGGTATAAATAAATAACTTACCACCCAAAACAAAAGAAAAATGTAAGAATCCTCTAGTTTTCTAGAAATTAAAAGCATAGCAGTGGTATGATATTAGTTACTGTGGTAGGCAGAATAATCACTCCACAAGGATGTCCATGTAACAAATCTACAGAACTTGTAATACATTAACTTACATGGCAAAATGGGAATTAAGGTTGGAGATGAGATGAAGGTTGATAATCACTTGACCTTAAAACTGGGTAATTATCCTGGATTATTTGGAAAAAGACAATATAATCTCTAGGGTCCTTAAAAGAGGAAGATGGAGGCAGATGAAATCAGAGTGATGCAATATGAGAACTTGATTTACTGCAGCTGAAGGAAGGGGCTGTGAGCTAAGGAATGCAGGTAGCTTCCAGAAGCTAGGAAAGGCAGAGGAACAGATCCTCCCGAGAGCCATCCGGGGGGAATCACAGCCCTCCTGACACCTTGATTTTAACATAAGATCTGTGGTAGAATTCTGACCAACAAATCTATAAGATTTTAAATTTGTGTTGTTTTAAGCCACCAAATTTGTGATTGTTTGCTACAATAGCAATAGAAAACCTACATGGTTTAAAAAACGAATACAGTTAACTTTAAACATGTTTAATTGTTTAGACTTTATTCCTTATCAGATTGAAAATATCCATTATTATCCATATCCAAAAGAAAGAAAAATAGCCCTATCTCACACCAAGAACAAAAATTAACTCAAAATGGATCAAGGACCTAAATATAAAAGTGACAACCTTAAAACTCCTGGAAGAAAAGTAGTGAAATATCTTCAAGATCTTGTGGCAGTGGTAGTTTCTTAAACTTTACACAAAAGCACAAGCAAGAAAAGAAAAAAAAAATAGATAAATGGGACCTCCTCAAAATTCAACACTTTGCACCTCAAAGGACTTTGTCAAAGGGTGAAAAAGCAGCTGGCTCAATGGGAAAAAAATATTTGGCAATCACATATCTGATAAGGGTTTAATATCCATGATATACACAGAGATCATACAACTCAACAACAAAAAGACAAACAAACCAATTAAAAATGGACAAGAAACTTGAAAAGGCAATCATCCAAAGACAAATACAAATGGCAAAGAAACACATGAAAAAATGTTCAACATCACTAGCAATTAAGGAAATGAAAATAAAACTACAATGCGATACCATCCTATAGCTATTAGGCTGACCGCTATTGAAATGTTGGAACACTGTAAATGTTGGGGAAGATATATAGAGAGAGGAATACTTATTCACTGTTGTTGGGAATGTAGAATGGCACAGTCACTGTGGAGGACTGTTTGGCAGTTCTAAGGAAGTTGAATGTAGACTTGCCATACGACCCGACAATACCATTGCTATGTATATACTTAGAAGGACTGAGGGGAGTAACACGGATAGGCATCTGCACACTGATGTTCATAGAGGCATTATTCACAATTGCCAAAAGTTGGAAACAACCCAGGTGTCCATCAACTGATGAATAGATAAACAGATTGTGGTAAATACGCATGATGGAATATTATGTAAGAAGAAATGAAGTCGTGAAGAATATGACAATGTGGATGAACCTGGAGGACATTAAGTTGAGTGAAGCAAGCCAGACACAAAAGAACAAGTACTGTATGGTTGCACTATTATGAACTAAATTTATTGTGTAAACTCATGGAGTTAATTATTAGAATATAGGTCACCAGAAAACAGAATAACCTTAGAAAATGGAAAGCTGAGATTTAATTTGTGCAGAATTGATAAAAAGGTTGTTTTAGATCTTTGGAAATGAATAGAAATGGTGTTTGTAACTAGCAGTGCTATTGTATGGGTATGACAGTGGTTGAAAGGGAAAGTCTAAGGTCATGTATATTACTAAAAGGAAAGCTAAAAACTGTGACATGGCACTGTATATGACAGGAAAACCTCGTAAAACACAAATAAGGGTGATATTGCATATATAAGACTGCTTTTCCAAAATGTAAATACAAATATACTAGAGAGAAGGAAAAAGAATAGCAGCTATGTACCGCAGGGAAAGCATAGAGAGGCTGAGAGGTGATGAGTTTCGTTTGTTTTTGTTTATTATTATTGTTGGAATAATGAAAGTGCTCTAAGAATGATTGAAGAATGCACAAAAATGTGATTACACTGAATACCATTGATTGTACACTTTGGATGGACTTATGCTTTATTAACATGTACCAATAAAATTGATTAAAAAACAAAAATAAAAAATATCCATTATTTACTCATTTTTCATTAAAAAGAAATACTTATCTGTGTTTTCCCTCTCAAGTAAGTGGAGTACTTTTCTGAGTCATCAGGTTACAGAAAATAAAAAGAATTCAGTGAGTTAGTAGCCGTGGATTAGCTAGTACAATTTATGTCTATAAATTAAGGTTCATAAAAATTCAGATCTGCAGATGACATAAAAAATTGTGATGAAAAAATATTTACAATTTAACTGTACCAGAAAGCTCATATAATTAAAACAAAATTTCAAAGAAATAAAAATGCATACACATTTAATATTTATAGTACTATTAATAAATATTCTTTTACAAAATTAATATAATAAAGCAAAAGACTCTTTGCTCCTGACAATTGACTTTTTTTTTTTTTTTAAA
>PVKH010005579.1:0-21941 GCA_004027955.1 Chaetophractus vellerosus | reverse complement strand
TTTTACTTTCTGATGCCTTTTTTTTGCATTAATAATTAATTTATCCCTTTTCCCTTCTTATGGGGTAGAAAACCACATAACCATATTTGTTGGGGCTGACCATGAAGATAAAGTACCTGGGTTCTCAGAAAGGGCATGTCCTGTAACATGTATATGATATGTTGTATATCATCCTTATATTAACTCTGGCTCTTCACTTTTTAAAAGTTATATCATATTTCCTGTATACAATTTTATGAAACTAAATAAAAATATTATGGATATATTCTTTTAACCTCTAAATCAGCACTGTCCAGTGGAAATGTAAGATGAGCCACAAATGCATGCCACATGTGTAAAGATTTTCTAGTTGCCATGTTTTTAAAAAAAAAGAAGTGAAAAGAAAAAAGTGAAACTGATTTAAATATTTTATCTAAATCTATGCAAAATAATATTTCAAAATGTAATCAATAGAAAGATTATTAATGATATATTCTAAATCCAATGTGTATTTTATGTGAAGAGAATATATCAATTTGGAGTAGCCACATTTTCAGTGTTCAAGAGCCACATGGAGCTAGTGGCTACCCATTGGACAGAATAGCTCTAAAGAGTAGTTGAGGAGGGAAGGCTGGTTTTATTAGCTGAATAGAAGTAGGAAAAATGTGGGTTTGTCCTTGCAAATTATAGAACATATAGGAAAACTAGACTTTGGTTTAAAGTGTTGTGAGATTAACATAGGTAATGGTGGTTTGGCCAGTTTCTGGCAATGTGCATGGGCTTGTACATCCTGTGAAGTCCT
The DNA here is from genome assembly GCA_004027955.1 of Chaetophractus vellerosus. Lineage (NCBI taxonomy): Eukaryota > Metazoa > Chordata > Mammalia > Cingulata > Chlamyphoridae > Chaetophractus > Chaetophractus vellerosus. The sequence continues at coordinate 21,160 of PVKH010005579.1, read as the reverse complement.
GTTTGGCCAGAAAGCCACCAAGGACCTGCTGCCCGGAGGAACTGAGTCCTGCTGAGCAGTCTGGATATTTGTCCCAGCAGAGGCTGGTAGGATAAACTGTTTAATTTACACGCCTCATACAGAGAGGCCAGGGATTGAGACAGATGTCCTACTTTTTTTCACCCTGCTTGATATTACTCTCCAGCCAGGTGAGTGATTGAAATCGTGCATCAAGCAATTTAATGATCATCTGCTTTGTGCGTCCTTACACCAGAATGATAATTGTGAGTGTTGCACTGTCATGCGTAGGCAAGAAAGGTCAGAGCTGCATGCTGTGCAGGCAGAGAGCCTGTCACAAGGAAAGGGAATTGCCACCTGTCCTGGAAATGAGGCACAGCGTGGTGGGGATGAAAGAACGCCGGACTGAAAAGCAAGAAACCTGTGTTCTAACTTGGCCTCTGTATTTTAACTAGTTCTATGGCCATGGGTAAGCCAGTTAACTCCTATGGCTCCTAGTTCCTTCATCTTCAGACTCAAACTTACCAAGGGTTCCTCAGAGCCTTGACATTCTTTGACTCCATGTAGACTTTTCTTAGGTTCTGAAGAACATTCCATGTGATCTAATAAAAATCGAACCATAGGTCACGTCTACTCAATTATAAAACTGCATAGGCCTTTATTGCCTACCTATCTTTTTAAAAATCTCTCATCTAGAATTTCTTCTAATTTATATTTCCTCTAAATCTGATTTTTATGTTTATACATTTTCTCTCTCTCTCTCTTTTTTTTTTTTTTTTGTTGCAGGCATTTCCCATAGACTTTTAAAATACCCTGCCTTTTCCAAAGAGTATTTTAGATGGTCTTAAATATTTTTAAGTCACCTGCCTTCTGGGTGAATTATCTTAGCTTGCATATTGATACAAACTAATACTTACAGGGCACTTCTTATTTTCCTGGCACTGTACTAAATTCTTTGCTTAGATTATTTTAGCTAATTCTCACAACAATTTCTATGAGAAAGGTACAGTTACCTTATACAAATGTCTTAGGCAGAAACTAAGGCCTAGCATGATTGGGCAATGTGTCCAAGATGACCGAGTTTTTGAGAAGACAAAGAAATAAGGTCTATAAATGCCTAGCATTGGTAGAAGTAACTTACTTGCCCAGATTTCCCTTTCTGGACAGAATAATTGATTTAGTTCCATATTTCTGGCCTCTGAGCTCCAACTCTAAGGAGGCTATAGATTTTTGTCTTCTTTTTTCCCTCCCTGATATTAGAGCTCCCAGTATAGGACAATGAAGAGGAGAATTATATAATATCACCTAAGAAGAGACTGAAAACATTGTCCCTTGAATAATATTTGAAATATTTTAAAAATTAATGACATTTTCTTAACTTCTATGATTATGATTATAGTGACAACAAAAGTAAAATGACTTGATATTAAGTTATTCTTTTACATTACTGTGTTGCATTTCCTTCCATGCAAATTCAAGTTTCAGAGATAGAGAAGACTGTTTTCTCTCTAATTCATTCTTTCATGCTGATTTCAATGAATATTCATGTAGATGAATGATTTATTTTCCAGCTCTGGAGGGGTAGTGGTGATCTACTTTTATTTATATCAATGTGAAGCAAGCAAGCAAAATCCTGCTAGAAAGTAAATTACAGGCAACTTTATTGTTGGTGTTGCAGTGTGAAACAATTCTACATTATCTTTAAAATTTTGGATTTAATCAATGCATTTGACGCAGTGTACAGTTATTTAACAATATGACGCAGTGTACAGTTATTTTAAAAATAAGATATTTATATCCAAATAACACCTCCTGCTGTTTGATGAGATTTCATAATATATATTGCTGTAATGCCATTACGAACATTGATTTTTAAGAGGTTGTATTATTGGTGTAAGCTCTCTTATCTTTTGAGATCAAGCATGTGGCTGACAGTTGTTATGGAAAAGATTAGCTACTGGCCATTGTTCTTGGCATACTACATCTACTCACAGTTCAGCAGTCGGCTCATCACAAGGCCCCTCTCTTCCAGACATTGCTCTTGGCACAAGGATGAACAAGCCAAGGTCATTGCTTCCAAAGGAAGTCCTGGTCTGGTGGACAGGACAATCAGTGGATTGTGGTCACACACTTTACTTGCAGCTGTGCCTCATGCTGTGATGTAACTTGTGTCTGAAAATAGCCTTTCCACCTGTCTGTTGTTGACATATTCCAGTCTGGGGTGTTTGCTACTTCTATTGCCAAAAAAGACCACAAGAATATAATGGTATGTGTAGTTACATTTTATTAATTCTAAAACGATTCCTACCTTTAAACTTTCAAAAGGCAAAGAGAAAATAATTTGAAATTTGGGGGCACTGTGAACTTTCTGATTGGTTAAGAATTTTCTTTGAGTATAGATAACGAGTGAAGTGCTGAAAGTTAAAATTAAAAAACAAACCCTGACTATCAATGAAAGAGAAAGTGAGATAGACAGCTCTTTAAAATGTAAAAGGCTAAAATGAAACTCACTATCACAATTTAACATATACACACTATGAAAACTGTTTTGATTTCCTTCATGTCACTGAATTACAGTAGTTTACAAATGATTACCTGTAAAAAGAGCATTTCTCCCATTTCTCATAGAAGACTTACTTGAAAGCTACTATCTGTGTCATTAATTTATTCTTTGTCAGAAAATATTTATCATGTGTCTACTGGGGCGGGAGGAAAAAAAACAATAAGTGATTAAATTTATAATATTTCAGGTAGTGATAAGTACCAACAGAGAAAATTAAAACAGAGAAAGGAATAGAGAAGAACAGAGTATTTATGTGGAAGAGGGGTACTGTTTTATGTAGGATTGTTCTAGAAGGCGCCTCTGATGAGAGGACATAAATGTTTCTGTTTGGCTGGATCTCTCTCAGGCTCTCTCTGCTTCTTGCTGTAAAGCCCTAATCTCAGCCTTCTCTGCTTTCATTTACCCTTCTTACCCCGTTGACCTATCATTCAGACCTTGCTTATACAAACCCTCTAATTTCACCTATTTTTTTCTACCTGCTATTTCAATCTCAGAATCTTCTGTTTTTGGTGATTCAGTGTCTAAAACAGCTTTTTCAGTTTCCAGTTAATTAATTGGGTGTATCATTAATAGCAAACATATAAGCACCTCCAACTTTAGAACTGAGTTACATTTGAATTGTTGGCCTTTAAGTCTTCTGGAACCAGCTCTTCTAAGTTAGATCTTTGAAAAGAGGGAAACAAAGTTCTGACCTCTAGATTTTCTTTCATTCTCTCAGTGTAAACACATCCTTTCATGTATGCAGTGACCGTATGCTTTCCTCTGAAAAAACCTAATTGTCCTTATACCCACTGCAGCCCAGCAGCAAACCTGAGAAAAGGAAATGTTCTGGAAGATGTAGCATTGACCTCTTGGGGAGAATTAGAATGTGGTAGGCAGCATTAGCATAAGAAAGAATATGGGATTGACTTTGAGGGGAGAATGAGAAATCTTATTTATTATATACCATAATATTGTGACTTTTCAATCAGAAGTAGCCAGGGATATTAAAAAGAGATAAAAGATGTTATCCCAGAAAAGAAAAAGAAAATGATTTACAGTTTTATTTTTTCCATTGTGAGCAAAAAAGTGTAGAAAGTAGATATTCATACATAGTCAACACACAGCATGATAAGTTAAAAAGGCAATTTTAGAAAATGCAACAGGATGAGTACCATTCCTTTTATTTGTGGTGGAATGAAATTGTCCCATGCTAGTGTAGGAAACAAATGCTTTAAACGTTGTTATGATTGGGAAGAAATATAGCATTTCTATTTATAACTTGTACAGAGTCCCACATAAAAATAGCCTCAACTAGCAGATTTGCTCATATCTGGAATACCAAGTTGTTTCTGCCAGTGATTTGAGGAATTCTATGAAGAACAAGGGCATTGGTAAATATTTAAAGCTTATCATCTTTTTTTTTTTTTTAACCCTAGTTTTCACAAGAGGAAAAAAATTAGTGGAAAAGTCCTAGCTACTGTATGTTATAGCTTGCTATTTTTCAGGCTATTGGTCTCTTTGTTTTTAATGAAAGGAATCATTTGTACCTCTCAAGCCTGCCCCATGAGGTGGAGTTGATAATTGTTGGCTAATAGATTTAATATTTCATTCTTCTAAAGAATAATTTTGTTTGATTTTTGTGACAGCAAAAATATTCTGAACACCAGGCATTAATGAAAAATCATTCGTTCTCTTTCATTTTTAGCGAAGCTTCTTGGGCTACGCAAGTTTTAAAGTGGGAGAGCTGCTGAAGTCAAAGGAGCAACTGCTCGCCTTGAGCCTGAGGTGAGTCTCCAGAAATGCTGCTCATGTTAATAGCTCATGATATTTATTGATGGCTGGCAGGGTTTGAAAGTCACAATTCTTGCAGATGTTATAGATGTCAACTCTCAAAAGTCTTTATGTTCTCAACTGCAACTAGTTTTAATGAAGCAGCAATTATTCTAGTTCACATTCAACTACATGTCTTATGTTATGAAAGGAATCAGACCTTGTAGGAAAAAAATTATAATTAAAGTGATGAAATTATTTGAAAGTGAGAAAGGAAATGGAAATGCTAATTATGTTGTTAAATGATCTGTTAATTATCAAAATGTTATTTTTAAACCAACTATTTCTAGGGTTGAAATATACTAGGGGCAACAATGTAGCTTTATGATAGAGGGTAAGCCGATTATTTTCTTTTTTAGCTTACGTTGTTGCTATGTTAGTAAATATAAACTATTTGTATGGGTCATAGCTAATTTGGAGTATGAATACGATTAGTTTTGGTATAGAACATGAGGTAATAGCCATTAGGAAGCTGCATAATATGTTAATACTGAAAAGAGAATATTAAGTAGAATAAATATTTCTTTTTAACTTTATAATAAATTTAAAGCAATGTCATGTTGTTTTCTTATTATATAATAACATTTAAAACAGTATCTGTGTCATTAAGAATACCATCTTGCAATATTTGTTCAGCATAAATGAATATAAAAATTGTATAGAACACTGTAAATCTTAAGAAGCTCTTGTTTTCATGAAACATAGACCACTTTCAGGGAAGAGACAATGCCTGAAGTTTGTTTGCCAACTCCACTTCTCTCAGGACCCAACTCATAATCCACAATTTATTTCAGTAAAGATGTTGTGACTTATACTGGAATCTGCACTGCTAGCTTTCTTTTTTTCCTGATTTTCCCTGATCTTTAGAGCTTTTGATTTAAAAGGTGGTATAAAGTAGCTTGAAGTAAGTCATACTCTAAGCAGAAAAATGAGTATCGGTAGACACCCATGAGACTCTCATCTTCTCCAGCTAGCTTCCTTTAGGTTCTGTCTCTTAAACATCCGCCGTCGTCGTCGTTGTATTTTGTTTGGGAAGATACTTAAAAATTTTTATACTTTTATGATGCTCTTCCCAATAAAATTTTACTCCTGTTATTATTTCCAGTTTGAAAGTATAAAAGGGGTAGCTGAAGGGCTAACTCTCTTGTCCCTGATAGCCTAGAAGCACCTGGTACCAACCTGCATGACCAGTGGCTCTGATCAGCATGGCCCTGAGTTCATACTTGAAATGCCAAACACTGAGCTGACTTAGAGCTACTAGCAGAGCACAAGCTTTCTAGTTACCTAGATACATAGCACTTGCTTCCTTATCTCAGGCATCTAAACCACAGGACTGTTTATACCGTAACTGTCACTGTCACCGCACCACACAACGGTGCAACATTTAGATGCTGGTTTTGAAACAGAAATCAAGGGACCAGAAATTCTTAGTGAAACAAAAATTAGTGAACACATTCAGTATATTAGAGGGAGGATAGCAGCAGAGGGTCAAGTTGTGAGTACTACCCTTAGAAGAAAAAAGGAATATAATAATAATAATAATAATAATAATAATTGCAGATGTAGATAACAAGATGAAACTTCCACTTTTTAATTAATACCCCCGATTCCTAGTCATTTGACTTTGGTTATGTAAAAGGAAAATAAATTCCACAACAAAGAGCTGAGTTTTTTATACAAAATAATCATAGGAAACCAATTTTGAAATGTTTTTATACGGCTAGGTTGTTATTTTTCCCTTTTTGCTCTTTGCCAAATGCGTGGACTTCTCTCTCTATGAACCAAACCAATTATAGAATGAGCATGGGTTTCTGCTTTCTGGTACAGGATTTTTTTTTTTTTTATCTCTCCTGTAATTTATCTTCTGTCCACTGACTCTGTGGTCTCTGTGGTACTGAGTTGGAAAAACATTAGGTCAGGGGTAAAACACATTTTCCTGTGTGTGTGTTTTAATATCCCTTTGCACTGATTATATCTGACTTATTTTCCTTATTTTTTCAGGCATTGTTTTTTTAAATGAACAGAATTCTTAGTTTTCTATAAAAAACAAATTCTCAGAAATCAGAGTATGTTTATAGGCACTATCTTCTGCTTCACTTCCTTAATCTGTATCATTTTGCTTGTGTTCATTGTCCCTTTGTGTAGCTCTAATCAAATATTTTGGATTTTAAAATGCAACAGAAAACCATGGTTTACTGTGACTACTGTGTCATATGCACTTTGAACTGGAGCTAACATGCATGGAATTTTTTTTTCCATAGAAAATTTAAAGGTGCAAGAAGGAAATGTGTGTCTACTTTGTAGATTTAGACTCAAATAACATGCAATGTAATATTGTGCATTTTTGAAGTTGTAGGGTAAAACTTGTTTGCATATATTGGGGAAATTGCCCCCAATATATAAAGTGGTTTCTACTCATATTACTCATTACTGCTCATTACTATGCTTCTATATGAATGTTCTAGCATCCCAGTTGGATTTGATATCATTACTTGGTGGGCTTTTTAAAAATATTTTTTCTTTATTTTTAAGGAAGTTTTAGATTACAAAAATGTAACATCAGAAATATAGAGGATTCCCATATACCGCACCCTCTCCCCCTCCCACTTTTCCACTTTAACAACAATTTTCATTAGTGTGGTACATTTGTTACAATTGATGAACACATATTGAAACATTGTACTAACCATGATCTATAGTTTACATTATGGTTCACACTTTGCCCTGTACAATTTCATACATTTTCACAAAATGTATAATGGCCTGTATCTGCCATTGCAATGTCATGCAGGACAATTCCAGTGTCCCCAAAATGCCCCATGTTACACCTATGCTTCCCTCTCCCTCCCCTCAGAACCTCTGGTAACCACTGCCTTTATATCGATGTTATAAATTCTTCCATTGCTAGAATAATAAGAAGTCTACTTTAATCCATATTTGCATTCCCTCCTTATGTTTGTTCATTCCTCAACCTTGAGGATTTTGGGATGGTGATGCCCACATGAGTCTGACTGAGAGGGGGCTTAGATCCTATAGGGCAGGTGGATGGAACTGTCTTGCTTGCGGTTGTAGATACTTTCTGTTTTTTGGGATGGCATTGTCCATCATCATCCTTTTGTTAGGTGTCCTGGGTGAGTCAGACGAACTGCAGAGTAGGTGTTGCAACTCTGCTGAGATTCTTGGCTCAACCAGCATATGAACAGATTGAAAATTTAAGTCTCTGGGATATATATTTAACAAATATATAGTGCTAATTATAAGTTCAAATAAAAGGGCCAGAAGAGCCATGTGTAGGGAAATTATAAGTGAGTCTAACTTTGTTACATTGGGGAGCATATATTCCAAAGTAAGGCCCACTGACAGGGTGCTGAATTCCTGAAATTGTCTGCCCTGTCTATAGTGTCTAGTTGTCTCTAGAGCCTTCTGGAGCCCTGTTGTTTGAGGCAGTTTACTGCGGCAATCAATGAGATCAGGCTGAGATGTGCATAAGCATAATCTCTGGAAGAACCTTCCAACTCACTTTGAAATCTCTTAGCCATAAAAACTCACTTGTATCTAATATTTCCCTCTTTTGGTCAAGGTCTTTTTCCAGATTTATTGCTAGTTACTTGGTGTTAATCTCCTTTTCTGTTCACCTTTGCTTTACTCCTTTACAGGCAGTCATTGCTATCTCTCTGACATCTTGTAGATTTCATTTGTATTTTCTGTTTTGTTCTCTAGTTCATTGTTGTATAGCCTCATCTTCTACAGTATATGTAAACAAAGGGGGTCCTTGTATAGAGGCTTATAATTGTGGACATGAAATAAAATGGATGATCTTATAATAATAACATTCTATGTGCTCTATGCTCTGATAAGTATAAGTTGACTCTTTGTCCCTTATTAACTAGCCTGTGATGTTATTATTTCCCCTATTTTATAAATTTAGAAACTGACATATAGAAAGCAGTTCTGTAGCTTGTCACAATGCTCATAAATGGGAGAGCCAAGGTATGAAGCCACACATTTCTGTCTGCAAATCTTGTGCTCTTAATGACTCACTTTTCTCCTTTATTAAAAGGAGTTAAAAGATATTTCACACACCCCATAACATGTGGTATGTGAAAATTTATTTTCACCACAGTGCTTGGTCTTATAGTAAGTGGTGACTCTATGAGTGTTGACATACCATGGGGAGCGCAGGAATGTTTTCCATGAGTACAGAAACCAGGTACCAGATTGCTAGTTTCAGGGGAGAGTGGAGGCTGGGGGAAAGCTGTGAAGTCTGTCCTCACTGCAGAACCCTGGTACTATCAGGCCCTAGAGCTGGTCTGCTGCTCAAGAACCTGACAATTGTTTGCTCTACCAACCTGACCTGAATCTTAGTTTGGACTATCTTATAGTTTAATAACAGAATGGAAAAGTTAGCTCTGTTGCTTGCAATAATGTTAGAGGACAGGGGAAAATAATTTTGCTCTTAAAGTATTCAACCAACCATAAGAGGAAAAACAAACAAACAAAAAATAAGTAAAACTTGTCTCCTAGGACATCTAACAGGAACTGAAATAGGTGGAAGTGTTTCATCCTTGTTTGAGGTTTGTTGTGTCTTTTCTCAGGTTGGATTTCATTCAGTACTCATTCATTCAATCATTTATTAAGAATTTTTCATATGCCACGAATATGATAGGTTCTTCGGCAAATTAGAAGATGGTAGCAGAGTTAATATTTTTCAATTTCTGTTCTAATACCATTACTAATGCAAAATATCATCTATTGAGCATCTATTAGCATGTGAGGAATATGCTAGGCAATTTTCATGCATTATTTTATTTAATCTATTCAGGATTGGATTTTGTAACATCTTGTCTGAAATCCCACAGCTGGGGATTGTACAAGGAGTATTAGAGTTCAGTTTGGTCAACTTCAGAGCTTGCTCTGTTTCTATTTTACTGCCTCACAGGAAGCTGACAATCTAATAGAATCTTTTTTTTTTTTTCTTTTCCTTTGGAGAGTTTTAGGGATCTTAATTATTTGTTCCTAGTGCTTTATCTTAAAACTCAATTTTATATGCCTGTAGCTGGGTAGAAGTTCAAAAATATTTCTTGGAATTTTGGTTCGGGATTATGACTTCCTTATTATTTTACGGAACGTAAATGTAAATCTATATATTTCTGGGTGAAAGCCACCTCAAATTGATGAATATAGTGTATTCACAGTATTAAAGCATATCTGAGACAGGTAACATTCAGAATAATAGTAAGTGATAGATTGTAACCTGATGGGAAGACTGAAATTTTACCAAGAATTTACACTTATTTCAGTATAGGCCGCTTTACCTTGAGCCTTTGCCTTGTCACAGAAACTTTCAGCTCATTTTAACAAGTGTTCTATTATTTCTTTTGTAAATTTCTACATGTAACTCCTGCAGATTAAGCAAAGATATTTTATACAGGTTGGGTGGGATTAAAAGTCTTAAAAACAGATGTGGGGCAACGTGGCCGACAGAGGGAGACCCCGGATATTCCAAACAGGCCTCACCATTGGTTACCCCAATAATGGGGTAACCAGTAACAGCTGGGGCCCATCCCCTTATCATTAGCAAGGGGAGGAATAATTAATAGCTTAAAAGGTGACCACACAAACTAAAACCCTCTCTTTCTGCCTAGAAGAGACTGTACCAAATCTTGGTATTTCTGCCCTTCTCTCCCATTTCTCAGCAAATTCTGTTCTTTTCCCCACAATATATTCTTTTTACTGGCCTAACTAAAAAGAAAAAAAAATTGTTTATAAAAAGAAAATTTATGCTTTCTTTTAGTTATTATCTCTGCTATATTTACACTAGTGCTTTTGTGAAGCAAAAAACATAGGATTCTGATAAACCTAAATAGACATATCATGTTATGTTTTACAATATACAGATGTACATGAGAGGCAATGAAAGAAATATTAGACTTCTGTTTATTTTTTAAATTTCCCTATTTTATGTAATATTTGCATGTGTATGCATATATTCATATGCATACATCATAAATTTCGTGTGGATGGATATGTTTGTCCATCTAATATTTATTTTCCATTGTTGTCAAATGTTTGTGCTTAGACAAGGTGAATTATGAGGTCTTTAAGGTTTTACTTTTTGGTTTTACTTTATTTAATTAAACATACTCACACACATACACATACAATCTCCCATGCTCAGACACACTTTAATTTTGTTATTTTCTTTTCAGGGAAGAAAACACATATTTTAAATCTCCCAATAGCATGTCCTTAATTTGAGAGCTGGAAGTAATGAAAGGGAGACACTCCCTAGGCTATACTGTATGTTCCCTATACAAGTGTACTATGGGTGATCAAATGATTAAATTGTCACTAGTGCCTTGCAGATTGGAAGGCCAAGCATATTCTATAGACCACAGGGAACTGGAGGAGAATAAGATTGTTCTGGGCTCCTACAAGTGGCTCTGAGCACACAGTGACTTGAGAGCACCCTGGACTGTCAGTTTACCAGTAAAGTTTTCAAATGAAATTACACTTTCTTAGAGCTTTAATTCCCTACCTCTACTCTTTTTTCTTTTTCCTGAACACAAATAAAGGTTATGTAGGTCTTTTTACTTTAAGACCAACTACATTCTTTAAAATCATGTGTATGGTGAGTTCTTCTATAATGGCATATTTTCTTATCAACATCTATTTGAATTTCAGTGATGTCAAAAATAACATCCAAGACTCTTAATTGTCATGTATATTTGCATCCATTTCTTTCTCTTTTAGAAATCTTGGCAGTTAGTATATTTAGGTACTAGAAACTAGGGTAACAACAGAAAATTCTGATGTTCTCAGCAGCAATGATTCTTATGCCAGTGTCTGAAATATTTTTTATACTAAATAAGATCAGTAGACCTTGACTGACAGTCAATAACCTCTCTTTGAGAGAAGCAGCATCTCTTCTCTGAGAGAAATAGCATTTTTGTGATTATTATAAAACTGAATAGCATTATACTTTATTGAATGCACAAATGGAAAAGTTGGAAGATGAGGATGGCATGTAAAAAAGTAACTTGATTGATGCTATTGCATAGAAAAAGCTAAAAATCCACCCCATGAACTCTGAAAGCAGTGCGTAAGAACACTGCCTTTTTTTATTGGAGTGAACAAGCAAGGCAACAAGCAAGGGAACATGCAGATGCATACTGATGACTGATGCAGATATACATATGCAAGGAGAGCCTCACATCCCGAAGCCGCTTCCTTCTCTCGCTTTTGGCATGGTTCAAATGAAGGCGACAGCAGCATCCTCCATGAGAGTTCTGTTATGCACTGACTTGGACCTCATAATGTATGCAGAGGTGACCAACACTAGTTGAGGCTTATTTAATATCTTATTTAATATCCCAATAACCTTGTCTGGATGGTGATATCATTTCTCTCTTTCAAATAAGAAAATGGAAGAACTGAAGTTTGACTTCCTAACAGCACACAGATAGGAGGGGATGGAGAATGTTGATAGAGAAGATGCTTTTGATATGAAGGATTTCCAAGGGAATATGTAATTTGTTTAGAATCATAGAACTCAAGAATTTTACAGACCAAAAGAGACCATGGTGACAGCACAGCACCTTCTTCTTGGACCCTTTAATGAGTGAGAACTAAACCCCAGGAGGCCATACATTTTCCCCATCTTCAGACAAGTCTAGCGTTAGGAAACTATTCTTATTTTATCTCAGATTTTTATCTCCGGACCGTGGTCTCAGTTTTCCTCCCTGGAATCAAAGGAAGCAAGTCTCATGACCACATTTGAAAGCAGCTCTTCTGTCCAACTTTAAATTTCTCAGAAGAAATGTGAGGTACTACGGAGAACACCAGATTCTCACCCCAGGCACATAGTCTATTCTCTTTGACATCTGTTAATGAAAGTAATAACTACCTTCCTCATAGAGTAGTTTCAGGCAATTAATAAATGCAGGTGAAGTTCCCAGCAGTGCTTTGGATTAGAGCAAAAAACAAACAAACAAACAAACAAAAAAACCTCCAGTCTATACATTTTCTTTCCTTTGTTTCTTGCATTAAACTCTCAAATTTCATCAACCATCCTTTAATCTTTTCTGGGATTGATTCGTTTGTTGAAGTTCTTTTTAAAATGTGACTTTCACAATTCTCTATACTTAGATTAATTGCAGAAGGGTTGATTTAACCATTGAGCTGGATATTACATTTCTTTAATCCAAGGAATGGACACTTACCTGAAACCTAATTCTGTCTTTAACCATTCTAACATCATATTTGGCTTATAATCAGGAGGCAGATATCAGCAAAAGGCATATAGAGAATGGTTTGCTGGGTTGAAGCAGGCAGAATTCCAGTAGAATTCTACTGGAATTCTTTTGCCCAGAAACCTTAGCAAAAGAGTATTGAAATCAGGACAAGAATCTATAAATTTAACCTAGGGTGTCAACTACGTTTAGAGTTTACTGATGCATTTTATTGCTGGATACTTCAAAAAGTGCCTATAGAAGTATATTCAAGTGACATTTCCCAGGGCTGGAATGTGAGAATAAAGGGAGACATCAAATACAGAAGTAAGGCCATTTGCTAATGACACTGATTATGTTCTTTCCTGGAGCTGGATTAGTGTCCTTTAGGGTTACAATTGCCTAAAATTATCAAAAGATTCTGACATGAGCCACTGTGTAAAAACTGGAATATATGCCAATTCATTATAAAATTGGAGAAGAATGCAAAGTATACAGATACCCTGGAATTAGGACAGTAGAGAAGCAGAAAGAACTCGTAGTTTAGAGGCATTCCTGAGTCCAAATCCTAGCTCTTCTTTTGCGTAGCAGGATAGCTGATTGCTCTGAGCTTCAGTTTTCTTCGTTGCTAAATGAGGATGACCGTGTGTCCACCTCACAAGGCTGTTTTTTTTTTTTTTTTTTTTTTTTAAACCTCACAAGGCTGTTGACAGGGCACGAGAGTTGCTAAAGTAAAATGTTTACAACAGTGCCTGACATATAGTATGTGCTCAATAAGTGTTAGCTGCTGTTTTTATTTTTTCTTTACTATTTGGCTTCTCTATTTCTCTAGCCTCAGCCTTTTATTATTGTTTGTCTGTTTTTCAGGAGAGGATTAGGTCTGAAACAGGATCTGAGGCAAATCAGGTGCCCCTCATGCAACGTATTCCTAAATTTACTATTATTATCACCAGTATTATTATTTTCCATTTCATTCAACTAGACTATCTTTCATTTATAAGTTAAATGACTTTGAAGTTATATATTCAACCTCTTCTTCTTTATGTTCCTAATCCATTTTCATGAGGCTGTAGGTATGACCATGGAAACCAATTAGCACTTTCTTAGCTTGCATTATTCAAGAGATATCCCCCACTTGTCAGATTGCAAATTGGCTTAGAGTTTTCAGTCACTGAAGGGACAACACATATTTTGAGCACACTTCAATAGCTCCTCAATTTGTATAGAAAGACCTGAAATCTTTCCTTCTTTAAAATGCAAATCACATAAAGTTAATACCTGTACACAAAGACCTACCTGCTTAAGAAGTTTGAGAGCTAATTTAGCTTCAAAGATAATTGGCAGGAATGATTAGGCCTGCAAGGAATTATATTTGACCTGAAAAATTTGTGTTGGATTTGCCCATATTTACCAAAGTCCCTTTCATTATTATCACCTTGTGTTTCTGCTGTTCTGGACACATTTATATCAGCATTTTCCAAGCTGTGTTTGGAAAACCAGCGTCCTTCAGTTATTAGTGGGTTTCCTTACTGTAGAACTCTCAGAGACTTCTTTAGCCCTTCATAGCCCTTTGGGATTTGAAGAGGACACATGATGCCCGCAGCATTTCCCAAAGCAATTTGAACGCAAGAAGCTTTCTTCATGGGACTCCTATTACTAGCTTATTAGCCACTGTGTTCCTGGAAACACAGGTACATAGTTTCGAGAATGCCGGTCTAGACCAAAACCAAAAAAAAAAAAAAAAAACTCAAATAAACAAAAACCAAACTATTTTCCAAAGAACAGGGAAGAACACATACGTAATAACTGTAACTGTTATATATTATCCATTTTTCCCACCATAAATATGTTCTCTGTCCCACACAGCTGCAGGCAGGCTTCTGGGATTTACCCACACAAAGCCTGGCTCTCAGGCTTGTTCTCCCTCTTGCACATTCTGTCCCTATCCACATGCAGGCGCCCACCCGCTGTGTTTCCTCTAGTCAACAGGGATTATGGGGGCCGGTTGTATAGCCCAGTTGGTAGAACACCGGTTTACCACGTGGGAGGCCCCAGGTTCAGTCCCCAGGCCTCTTCAATTGGGCAGACGGCCTCCAGAAAGCAAGCCAGTGTGGGCAGGGCACGCCCCCGTGGGCGGGGCACGCTGCCGCAGGCAAAGGCAAGCCCCCGCGGGGTGGGCAAAAAGACAAGCCCCCCGGGCAAAGGCAAGCCCCCGGGAGCAAGGGCGAGACTCGGCAGGTCACCCCAGCAGGGGGAGACAAGCAGACACAGAAGAACGCAGAGGGGAAAAAAAAAAAAAAGAACACAGCAAGAACAAGCAAAAAGGGGGGGGGGATGTATAATAAATTAAAAAACAAACAAACAGGGATTATCACCTGTAGCATGTTATACTCATGTCCATAACTTATATAGTCACACGTGTGAAATTTGTACAAAATATATGGGAAAGAAGTCATGGTGTAAATAACCTCCTTTTTTTGTTCATTGGCATTGTTCTTTTTAAGCATGGTTAGGTAGACACATGCTTATTTTCACAATCACCTCGTATTATAACTACCCCAAATGGAATTTGGCTCTTCCCCTGAAAACTCCACCTTTTGGTGCTTTTCCTTTCTTGGTTAAACTAAGAGCCATGAGGTCCCCCAAATGTAGCTTGAACTAGAAACCTGAGCATCATCGTTGACTTGTCCCTTCTAATTGTGTTCTTTTCCTGCCTGAAACTTTATATGCTGTCCTGCCCTCCTCTAAAAAAATATGGGCATGAACATGGGTACACAAAAACTTCAGCCAAAGTGCACAAGGTTCTCCATTCAAAACTTTTCAGCCTCATCTGTAGCCATGCACCATCATGCTTGTCACTGATCACCACATCCTCCCTCACTTATAGGAGCTAATGCTTTCTTAAACACTTCCTAAGAGTGGGAGTCAGGGTCACTGTACATCTCAGGAATCCTTTCTTCCCATGTTCTTTGGAGTTTGGTTTCAACTTCTGCCAGCCAGAGAATCACCACAGCCATGTCTATACATACAAATGGTTTGCCTTAGAATCTAGCCCTACCCAGTGTTTTTTCTTTCATATTCCAATATCCTTTGCTCGAGAAATCTGTCTTACCCATCCAGAAGACACGGGAATTCTCCAAATTTACTCTCATTAGGAACTGAGTGGTAACAGTCTCCAAGCCTTTCCATTCAAAAGTCTGGCCATCATCCTCCACCACAGCTTACCATTAACTACTTAATTTCATATGACCAAATGACTGCTATCTTCTTATCCTCAGGTTTTTGAGTAGGCACCAGAAGAGGCAGGTCAGAGTGCATCATTCCTGCTCTAGCAGAGGCCTGATGCTCATTGGATGGGCACCATCTCTTAATGTCATTTTCAGTAATGTTTGACTTCATTTTTCCATTTATACATTGTCAGTTCTCCTTAATACATACATGTAAGCTGTGCTGGAGTTACCATCCCTGAGAGAATTTAGAAAGTTACCTGCTCCTTGACAATATATTCCCCATAATAGTGTGCTCTAGCTCAGGCTTTTCTACCCTCTTCTAATTCTCGGAGGTCTATTGCTCTGTGGCATGGCATCGCTCTCTCATATTAAAACTGTGGTGGAGAGAGATTGTTTGCAGTAAGGTTTCAGTAAGATAAAGAATTGAATCAAGAAAAGGAAAAAGAATACCATTTTATTGAAGAAACATAGGGAAACTGAAAAATAAATATATAATAGATAAGATTTTAAGAAAGTAGAAAAGGTTGAGATCAAAGAGAAAAAGACAAAAACATATAGCATAAAAGAGAGTCAAAGAGAAGAGGAATAGGCAAGTCTGTTTTGCTTCTTTTGAGCCATTTAACTCCCATATAACTGAATTGTTTTGCTCAAGGTTGTGCCACAACAGGGGATGATTATTTCTGGCAAATAACCCAACTTCTGGTTTTGATAGGTAATCAGTGCTGCACCGTCCTAAGGGATGGGTGTCTTGGGGCACATTTTCTTTTGCTTAAGCTTATTAAACTTGGATAGAAAAAAATAAGTAATGAAGGATATGTCTTCATAACAGGGTGTTTCACTGATGAGTTTGTCACATTATGGAACATTTTACCATTTTGCGAAGAAAGTAAAATTTTTAAAAATAACTAAAACATTGAGTACAGGTTTAATTGAACTGACCTAAGTGTTACTGGGCATATATCACATTATACAAGCAAATCAAATGTCTATACTCACCTGAAGATATTTGCTAAATATTACTTATTTCCCTGTTCAAACATGTAAATTGAGACGTAAACAAATATGTTGTTTGAGATTTAATATAAAAATTGATGAAGAAAAAAATCAAGATGCCATAATAAACTTGGTCTAATCCTCATTCATTGCAGAGCAGAACAGATAATTTGAATTTTATATGTATTTTTTATCTTCCCCACTATTTCTCTGTTGCAGTCTCTCTCATCCAAAACAAGTTTAAAAGTTTCAATCCTGTACTTAGAAAATGCTATATAGTGGGGATTATTTTTCTCTTATCTAGAATCAAATTGAAGATTTTTCCCAGGACTCACACAGAAATAGGAAAGATAGTCTCTAAGGGTTCTTGGGTTTGCTTGTTTTTTGGGCATTCTGCCAACCAACACTAAATTTCTTGGCTATTGAGACTTCCCTCTAGTACCAGTAAAAATCAAATTGCTTCTATGATCAAGGCTTTAAAGCATTTTAAGGATAGTTCCATGGTTGTAACATGGAAAGAACTTAGAGGTTCCACTACTGTCACCAAGAGTTAATTACTTTGCTTAAATTTCCCCATCTAGCTAGTAATAATAATAATATCATTGAGATGAGCTTAAATTATGGGTCTAAAAGTCAGATCTTTTAAGAAACAGATTCTATAACATATTACTAGATTAAAAAATAAAAAATAAAAAGTTTTTCTATCTATTCTTCCTTTAATGCCATTGCCCCCTCCCCTGTCCCCCATTAGTCTTTGAAACAAATACTATTTGAGTGATGTATTTCCTGCTAGGTTTATTTGAAAAATATATTGAGAAAATAAAAGATATATGAAGGCTCTGGGGAGGGGGAAGTGATAAAACACATATAACAGATTTTATAATATTTGTTGTAAAATTTTATTATTTTCTCAGAGATTGTTTTTGTAATGCCTTTAAATTCTTTCTTTGATTTCCAAGATGCTATTCATGGGCATGAAATATGTCACAAATATTTCTCTGACATTCACAGCTAAGGTGAATAAAAAAATGGGAATACATATTTTGTGATGAACATTTTCCTTTTCCTACCTTTCAGGTCCATTCCTCAATGGGAGCTTTCAAGCTTTCCACCTAATGCTTCCCTACAGGGATATGGAGTCAGAAAGAAAGGCTAATGAATGTCCAAATGCAGGGGATTGAATCATATCCCCACAAAAAACATGTTCAAGTCCCAACATCTAGTTCTGTGGGTGTAAACCCAATTTACACCCACAGACCTTTGAAGACATTCTTGGTTCAAGTGTGTACAGACTTAATGAGGGTGGGACTCATTCAATATGGTTGAAGTCCTTGTAAGCAAAGGACATGGAAGGAGAAGTCATAGTGAGCAGCCAGAAGCTGGAAGTTAACTGAACTTGGAAGAGAATGAATATACCGACCGTTACATGCTTTGTCACATGACAGAAAACCTAAGGCACCCCCAAAATTGCCAGCCATCCACCCCAGGTGGAGCAAGCCTTTTAGCCTCTGAAATTATTAGCTAATAAAATTCCTGTTGTTAGGCCAACCCATTTGTTTTCTTTTTCTGGGCTGTTCAAGCAAATACCATGAATTGGATTGGATTAAACAATGGGAATTTTTTCGCTCATGGTTTGAGGCTGGGAAAAAGTCCAAGTCAAGGCATCATCAAAGTGATGCTTGCTTCCCAAAGACTTTGGCCTTCTGGAGCTAGCTGCTGGCAATCCCTGGTCCTTAGCTCATCAATGGTAAGGCACCTGTTGGTGTCTCCTGGTCTCTCAATTCTCTTTGGGTTCCACTGATATTCAACTTCTGGCTTCTCCCTCTGTGCCTCTATCTCCATCTGTCTGAAATTCATTCTGCTTATAAAGGACTCCAGTAATAAGATTAAAACCCATCCTGACTGAGCTGGGCCACACCTTAACTGAAGTTACCTTATCAAATGGTCCTACTTACGTTGGGTTCACACCCACAGAAATGGATTATGTTTAAATATGTTTTTCTGTGGTACATACAGCTTCAAACCAGCACACCATTGTATGGTATTTGTTTTAGCAGCTAGGAAACTAGGACACCAAGTGATAAGGAGGAGTCCCTTTAGGAACTAATTTTAAGGATGGATCCTGGGCAACTATGAAACTGGAGGAGAAGCTGTGAGTGTCGAGCAAGCAACATTTTATAGCAGCACATGAATATTCATTCTGGGAAAGAGTTTGTCCTTCCATTTTTGAACCATGCATTTTTACAATCAGCATATAAAGCTGATCCATTAGGTTCTAGTGCAGAATGTATGATGGCCATGAAAAGGACCTATTAGGTCAGCTGGAACTAGAAACCGGGCCACATCACTCCTCAGAATCATGGTCCCGGTTCTGCCACTAACAAGCCACATGACCTAAGGAAATGGATTTTTTTGAACTTCACTTTTATCACCTCTTGAGTGAGGAATTTGGATTAAATGAGCTCTAAGGTCCCTGGCTCTGGGAGCCTAAGAATTGTCTCCTTTTACATCTTGCTTGAGGGATGGTGGGAGAGGGAGAGGGAAGTAATACTGTAATATTTAGAGGACCTGATTAGTGAATTATACAAGATAAAAGTATTGGTTTTTAGTGGGTAACTGCTTTGTTCCTGGAAGACAGCCCTTCCAGAGACAGACTTAAAGCAGGAGTCTGTATTTTTTAAATTTATTTTATATATTTAATAATTGAAAATATAAACAATTAAAAACTAAAAAGAAAAGACAGTTGAATAAAAACATACACTTCTGAAGTAAGTGTACTGGATACATATCAAAAATTTTTTTAAACATACAATATGTTATGCAATATATTTGGTTTATAGTAACACAGTCATACAATATTTGTCCTTTTGTGTCTGGCTTGCTTCGCTCAACATAATGTCCTCCAGGTTCATCCATTTTGTCATATGCTTTATAACTTCATTTCTTTTTACAGCTGCATAATATTCCATCGCGTGAATACACCACGGTTTGTTTATCCATTCACCTGTTGATGGATACCTGGGTTGTTTCCAACTTTTGGCAATCATGAATAATTCCGCTATGAACATCAGTGTGCAGATGTCTGTTTGTGTGATTGCTCTGAGTTCTTCTGGGTATATACCCAGTAGTGCTATTGCAGGGTCATGTGGCAAGTCTATATTCAGCTACTTTAGGAACTGCCAAACATACCTCCACAGTGGCTGTACCATTCTGCATTCCCACCAACAGTGAATTTGTTCTTATCTCTCCACATCCTCTCCAACACTTGTCATTCTCTATCTTTTTCATAGTGATCATTCTGATAGGTATGAAATGATATCTCATTGTAGTTTTTAATTGCATTTCCCTAATCATTAGTGATGTTGAGCATTTCTTCATGTCTTTTTTTGCCATTTGTATTTCTTCTTTGGACAAATGTCTATTCAAGTCTTTTGTCCATTTTTCAATTGGGTCATTTGTCTTTTTACTGTTGAGTTGTAACATCTGTTTATATATCCTGGATATTAAACCCTTATCAGATATGTGATTTACAAATACTTTCTCCTATTGAGTTGGCTGCATTTTCACCCTTTTTACAAAGTCCTGTGAGATGCAAAAGTGTTTAATTTTGAGGAGGCCCCATTTATCTAATTTTTCTTTTGTTGTGCTTTGGGTGTAAGGTCCAGGAAACCACCACCTACTACAAGGTCTTGAAGATGTTGCCCTACATTCCCTTCTAGTAATTTTATGGCCCTGGCTTTTATATTTACGTCTTTCATCCATTTTGAGCTGATTCTTGTATTGGGAGTGAGATAGGGGTCCTCTTTCATTCTTTTGGTTATAGATATCTAGTTCTCATAGCACCATTTGTTGAAGAGACTGTTTTGTCCAGTTAACATGGACTTGGTAGGTTTGTCAAAAAACAGTTGTCCATATAGGTGAGGGTTTATTTCTGCGTTCTCAATTCTGTTCCACTGATTGATGTGTCTGTCTTATGCCAGTACCATGCTATTTTGACCACTGTAGCTTTGTAATATGTTTCAAGGTCAGGCAGTGAAATTCCTCCCATATTGCCTTTCTTTTTTAGAATGCTTTTGGCTATTCGAGTGCACTTTCCCTTCCAAATGAATTTGGTATTTGCCTGTTCGAATTCTGTAAATTAGGCTGTTAGAGTTTCGATTAGTATTGTAATGAATCTATAAATAAGTTTGGGTAAGATTGACCTCTTCACAATGTTTATTCTTCCAATCCATGAAGAGGGAATGTCTTTCCATTTGTTTAGGTCTTTTAAGATTTCTTTTAGCATTGGTTTGTAGTTTTCTTCTTATAGGTTCTGTACTTCTTTTTTTATTATT
>PVKH010005578.1:0-21937 GCA_004027955.1 Chaetophractus vellerosus | reverse complement strand
GGGCCAACAAGGAGACTTTCAAGCAATATATAATACTAGGCTAAGTTTCAATTAATTTCACTAGAAAAGGTTCATAAGTAAAATCATCAACACCAAATGCCTGCATAATGGCCTGTCCTCCTTCATTAGGCACTGCCCATGTACTCAGGGGATTTGTTTATATCTTAATAGTAACAACAAAAGAAGCGTCCCAAATAATCTAGATGTGAAATACCATGAGGTAGCATGAGAGGTATTTGAAGATCTATTTATTTTCAAGTCTTACTATTTTAGTTATTATCCTTTCTGAAATCTTAAAAATTAGTTCATTTAAAAAATGTGAGGAATAACAGTGAACAAATCATTTTTTACAGAAGTTGAGCTTTAATGATCTCTAGCTATTTTGTAGGATTTTCCTTCCTATGTATTAATCAACAGTTTTAGATAATAAGTCCTTTAGGGAAAGGATTTACTTCTTGAAATTTTTTCTTTGTGCTTGATTGGTTTGGAATTTTTCAGCCATTGAATAGCATTGTTGAGGTTAAAGCCCAAGTCTCTTCATCTCCATATTGAGAAAGATAGAGACTGAACTGTTGACTTCCTTGTGGAAAAGGACTCTGGGTCCAGATCTGGGAGTTAAATAGCACAGGGCATTGAAGCTTTTACTTGCCTGCCTCATTAGTAGCATTTAAACTAGCCAAGGTGTTTGGTTCTAACAAATCCATCTTTGTGGTAAACAATAGCACACTCATAAGCACATAATAATATACACTTGTAGCATGAACACTGTACCCTGATAGCCTTTTCCTGAAGGGCAAGAGAAGCAGATGTTTTTTTCCCCAGTATTTAACACAGTTGATTGTGCATGACTAATTCTTTTGCTAATCTTGTCTGGTGTCAATCTTTTGGTTTAGAGAGGAGGTTTCCTTTGGGGATTTAGCAGCACACATGGCTGACCTGCCTGCTTCTTTATCTCCAGGGCTCTAGTAAAATATTAGCACACAAAGCTAAATTGATTTGGAAACATAAGGCACAAAAAGGCTGTTTTATGCAAATGTTACCATGGTATAAAAAAGCCCTTGGACATCATTTAAAGTGCAACTTCATCTCACTAAGTGGCTCACTGACATTTGGATGGATGCTAAATTTAACCATTTAGAAAACTTATATATCATTGTTCCTGGGCTTCCTCATGAAATGTGTGTCCTATATCTCTGTTCATCTCTTGTATGACTATGCAGCCAATCCTTCATTAATCATGCCAAGAGATAAATTATCCAAAATGGAAGAATATCCAAAACTCATTTATATTTGGCTTTGGAATTACTTTCCACTTATAAATGGATTTGGACTCTATGAAAATTATTATGTATTTTGTAATCACATGGCAACTGGCATGGAAGTTGATCCAGGTAAGTACTAGGTACAAGGTTTTGGATGAACAATATGCAACTCAAAATCTATAGCTGTATTATGGGTTAGCTATAATTTTTGGTACATCTGTTTAGACTATAATACATCTTGTTGCATTATAGTTTGACACATTTCTTAGAATAATACCTTGTACAGAATAGGCAACTCAAATTATCTCCTGAATAAACAAAGCAGTTTATTTTTGCATGTAACATGTCATTGATTAGAGGTGTTAACATTTTCATTCATTTTATTTCTTCTTAACTTGGAATTCTAAATTTGGTCAGATGAAATTCTGATTTAGAGCAGCACATTCACATTTATATAAAAGCTTTGTTTGGAACAAAAAGTTACATAATTGCTAAAATGCAATCATTAACAAAAAATATACAATAATAATCTGCATAATTTCCCATTTCCTTCCATCTCAATTCATCAAATAATCCTGGACCACATCATTTAAAAAGGGAGAAAAAGTAAAATCAAATTAAACCACCCTGAAAAACCATCCTAATTTTTGGTGCTTAGAATGTACATGTATGTATCTGAGAACACAAAAACAAACTTCCTTGTTAGTTTAGAATAAATAATAAGGCAGACAATGAAAACATCCCATTATTGAGGGGGCAGATTTATTAAGTTCATTTAATTTTAGCAAGAAAACATTTCTTGATGTACATAGGAAGCTTGCAATTGTTAATTACCTAGAATATTTTAATTAATTAATTTTTTTCTTTATTAGTGAAGTTGTGGGGTTACAGAAAAATCATGCATAAAATACAAGACTCCCATTTACCAACCTAATATTAACAAATTGCTTTGGTGTGGAACATTTGCTACAATTGATGATAGCACAATTTTATATTGTACCATTAAACTATAGTCCCTGGTTTAACTAGAGTTCACTGTTTGAGTAGTGTAGTTCCAGGGAATTTAAAAAAATATATTTATTCTGTTACTATACATGAAATCAAACATTTTCCCTGTTAAAAGCATTCCAATATTATATTTCATTGCTGTTAGTTACATTCACAATAATGTGCTACCATCACCAACATCATTCCATTAGAAACTCTGTACATTTTAATCATTTGCTTTCCATTCCCTATCCCTCCTCTGCTGACCCTTGGTAAACTGTATTCTAGATTCTGACCTATGAGTTTGCTTATTCTTATTATTTCATATCAGTGATATCACACAATATTTGTTCTTTTCTGTATGGCTTATTTCACTTGACATATGTCTTCAAGGTTCATCCTTGTTATTGTCTTTATCAGGACTGCATTCCTTTTTACTGCTGAATAATATTCCATTGTACATATATACCTTATTTTATTTATCCATTTATCAGTTGATGGAAACTTGGATTGCTTCCATCTTTTGGCAATTGTTAGTAATGCAGCTATGAACATTGGTGTATGGATATTTGTTCAAGTCCCTGCTTTCAATTCTTTTGGATATATATCTTGTAGTGGGATTACTCGGTCATATGGTAGTTCTATACATAGCTTTCTAAGGAAGTGCCAAACTGGCTTCCTCCACGACTGCACCATTTTACATTCCTACCAGCAATGAATGAATGTTCCTATATCTCCACATCCTCTCCAACACTTGTTATTTTCCTTTTTGTTAAAATAGTAACAATTCCATTGGGTTTGAAATGGTATCTTGTAGTTTTGATTTGCATTTCCCTGATGGCTAATAATTTTGAGCATCTTTTATGTGCTTTCTGGCAATTTTTATATCTTCTTTGGATGTATATCTATTCAAGTATTTTGCACAGTTTTTAATTTGCTGTCTTTTGTTGTTGAGTTGAAGGATTATATATTCTGGATATTAAACCTTGATCAGATTGTGGTTTTCAAGTCTTTTCTACCATTGTATAGGTTGTCATTTTACTTTCTTGATAAAGACATTTGAAGCCCAAAAGGCTTGAATTTTGATGAGGTCCCATTTAGCTATATTTTCTTCTGTTGATTGTGATTTGGTTATAAAGTCCAAGGAACCGATGCCTAACACAAGGTCCTGAAGATGCTTCCCTTTGTTTTCTTCTAGGTGTTTGATAGTTCTGGCTCTTAAATTTTGGTCTTTTGTCCATTTTCAGTTGATTTTTTTATAAGGTGGGAAGTTGTGGTTCTCCTTTTTCTCTTTTTTCTTTTCTTTTTTTGCAAATGGAGAGCCAGTTTTCCCAGCACCATTTGTTGATGAGACTTTTCTTTCCCAATCAGGTGGTATTTGCCTCCTTGCCAAAAATCAGTTGACTATAAATGTGAGGGCTGTTTTCTGAGCTCTCAATTAGATTCTATTGGTTTATATACCTGTCCTTGTGCCAGTACCAGGCTGTTTTGATTACTGTGGTTTTGTAATAAGTTTTAAGATCTGGAAGTGTGAGTCTTCCAACTTCATTCTCCTTTTTCAAGATGGCTTTAGTTATCTGGGGCCCTTTCCCTTCCACATAAAATTTGATGTTTGGCTTTCCATTTCTGCAAAGAAGATTGTTGGAATGCATTGAATCTATATATTGTTTTGGGTAAGATTGCCATCGTAATGATATTTAGTCTTCTAATCCATGAACACAGAATATCTTTCTATTTATTTAGCTCTTCTTTGATTTCCTTTAGTAATGTTTTGTAGTTTACTGTGTACAAGTCCTTTATGTCCTTGGTTAGATTTATTCCTGGATATTTGTTTTTTTTGTTGCTGTTATGAGTGGATTTTTTTTTCTCAATTTCAGGTTCAGATAGCTCTTTTCTTGTGTATATAAACACTATTGATTTTTGGGTGTTGATCTTGAACTCTGCCACTTTGCTGAATTGATTTGTTAGCTCTAGAAGTTTTGTTGTGGATTTTTCAGGCTTTCTGTTTATAGGATCATGTCATCTGCAAATAGGAAAAGTTTTACTTCTACTTTTCGAGTTAGGATGCATTTTATTTCTTTTTCTTGGCTAATTGTTCTGGAAAAAATTTCAGTACAATGTTGAACAGTGGGCAGCTTGTCTTGTTTCTGATTTTAAAGGAAAAGCTTTTAGTCTTTCACCATTAAGTAGGCTGTAACCATGCTTTTCATATATGCCCTTTATCATGTTGAGGAATTTTCCTTCTATTTTTAATGTTCTAAGTGTTTTTATCAAGAAGGATTTCTCAGTTTTGTCAAATGCCTTTTCTGCATTCATTGAGATGATCATGTGTTTTGTCCTTCATTGTGTTAATGTGGTATGTTACATTAGTTTATTTTCTTATGGAGACTTTACCTTGCATATCAGGGATAAATCTCACTTGATCGTGGTGTATAATTCTTTTCATAGGCTATTGAATTTGGTTTGCTAGTATTTTGTTGAAGACTTTTGTATCTATATTCATAATATATTTGGACTGCAGTTTTCATTTCTTCTGGTATATTTCTCTGACTTTAATAAGAAGCTGATCCTGGCTTCATAGAATGAATTTAGAAATATTCCCTCTTCTTTAATCTTTTGGAAGAGTTTGAGCAGAATTGGAGTTAGGTCTTCTTGGAATGTTTGGTAGAATTCTCCTGTGAAGCCATCTGACCCTGGGCTTTTCTTTCTTGGAAGATTTCTGATTAGTCATTCAATCTCTTTTTAGTAATTGGTTTGTTGAGATCTATTTTTTTTTTTTGAGTCAATGTAGGCAGTTTGTGTGTTTCTAAAATGTTGTACATTTCATCTGTTATCTGATTTATTGTGATCCAGTTGTTCAGACTATCATTTTATAGTCCTTTTTATTTCATTGAGTCCAGCAGTAATGCTTCCCTTTTTACTCTGATTTTTATTTGTATCCTGTCTCTTTTATTCTTTGTCTAAGTAAAAGTTTTTCAATTTTATTGATCTTTTCAAAGGATCAGCTTTTGGTTTTGCTGATTATCTATTGTTTTTCAGTTTTCAATTTCATTTATCTACATCTAAATTTGTTATTTTCTTCCTTCTGCTCACTTTGGGTTTAGTTTGCACTTCTTATTCCATTTCTTTCAGTCTTGAGGTTAGGTCTCTGACATGAATTCATTCATCTTTTTAATATAAACATTTAGAGTTATAAATTTCCCTCTCAGCATTGCCTTTCCTGCATCCCATAAGTTTCAGTATGTTGTAATTTCATTTTCAGTCACCACAAGGAATATCCTAACTTCATTAGTTATATCCTCTTTAACCCATTGGTTGTTCCAGAGAATGTTTATTTTCCACATATTTATGAATTTTCCCTTTTTACCTCTGTTATTGATTTCTACTTCATTAAACTGTGTTCAAAGAATATACATTTTTATGATTTCAATACTTTTGAATTTACTGAGACTTGTTTTGTGATACAATATATACTCTATCTTGGAGAATCATTCACGTGCCTTCAAGAAGAATGTGTTTTTTGTGATTTATGTATGTCTGTTAGGTCTGGTTGATTTAAATATCATTCAAGTCTTATATTTACTTATTGATTTTCTGACTAGATGTTCTATCCATTTTTGAAAGTGGATATTAAAGTCACCTTCTATTAATGTAGAACTGTCAGTTTCTCACTTCAAATATGCCAGTATTTGCTTCATATATTTTTGGGCTCTCCTGTTAGGTACATATGTATTTATAATTATTATATCTTCTTGTGAATTTCCCCTTTTATCTATATATAATGACCTACTTTGTCCCTCTTAACTGTTTTTGACTTAAAGTCTATTTTATCTGATATTGGTATAACTACCCCAAATCTCTTTTGGTTACTACCTGCATGGTATATTTTTTCATCCTTTCAATTTCAACCTACTCGCATCTTTGAATTTAAGGTGAGTCTCTTGCAGACAGCACAGAATTGTGTCATGCTTTTCTAAATCCATTCTGCTGATCTCTGTTTTTGACTGGAAATTTTAATCCACTTACGTTTTAAGTCACTATTGATAATGCAGAACTTTCTCCTGCCATTTTGCTATTTAGCCTTTGTATGTTTTATATCTTCATTATCCTACAATTCTTCCATTAATGTCTACTTTTATATTTATTTAATTTTTTTGTGGGCCTATGTTGCACCATTTTGAGTGCCTTCTCTTTTCCATCTGGATATATTTTTCAAGCATTTTCCTTTGGTTTCCATGGGGTTATAAGTTAACATCTTAAATATATAACAGTGATATTTGATTTGATACCACCTTAATTTCAATAGCATACACATATACTTTTCCCATAACTTTCTGTCTCCCCATCTTTACTTTTTGTACTTGTTATCACTTATTTCTTTGTACATTGTATGTCCAAAACCGTAGTTATATCATTGCTTTTATGCATTTGCATTTTAGCACCTGTAGAAATCTAGAAGTGGAGATATATATCTAACAATACACTATAGTAGTACTAGCATTTATAATTAGCCAAATGGTTACCTTTACCTCAGAACTTTATTTCTTTATGCTGCTTTGAACAACTATCTATTGCTTGTAGGGCAGGTTACTGGTGATGAACTCCATCAGCTTTTGTTTATCTGAGAATGTCTTAGTCTCTCCCTCGTTTCTGAAAGAAAGTTTCACCAGATATAAAATTATTGGCTGGCAATTGTTTTCTTTCAGCACTTTAAGTATTTCATAGTCAGTGCCTTCTTGTCTCCAAGGTGTCTGATGAGAAATTGGCACTCATTCTAATTGGGACTCTGTTGTGCATAACATGTTGTTTTTCTCTTACAGCTTTCAGAACTCTCTCCTTGTCCTTTGCATTCAATGGTATGATCAGTATATGATAGGGTATATTTTCCTTCATGGTTATCCTGTTTTGTCTTCACTCAGCTTCTTGGATGTGCATATTCACATCTTTTGCTAAGTTTGGGACATTGTCATTATTTCTTTCAATATTCCTTCTGGCCCTCTATCTCTTTTTTCTCCTTCTGGGACTCTCATAATACACATATTGGTGTGTGTGATGTTGTCCCAGAGGGGTTTTAGGCTAATTTTTCTTTTTATAGTTCTTTTTTCTTTCTGCTCCTTAATCTAAACCATTTCAAATGTTATGTCCTCTAGCACACTGATTCTTTCTTCTGCCAGCTCCAATCATCTCTTGAAGCCTTCCTGTGAAATTTTCACTTCCGTTATTGTAGTCTTCAACTCTGCTTGTTCTGTTTGGTTCCTTTTTAAAGTTCCCATCTCATATTGATTATCAGTTGTTTTCCTGATATCTTGTAGTTCTTTCCCAGTACTTTCCTTCATCTCCTTGAGCATTTTTAAGATCACTTTTTAATTGTTAGTTGTTTTGGAGCTTCCCAGTTTATGGGAGTTGAATGTCATCTCTGTTTCCCAGGAGACAGTGGTCTGTCTCCTGGGTGTTTGAAGATGATACCCCTTTGCCCCAGACTGTCTTCCTCTATACCTTCTTATACTCCTTTTGTTGTCTCAAGCTGTTTTTGCCTAGGGCAAATTCTGGGAGGAGTAGCATGCCAGAGAGGACTTTCCCAAGTCAGTATTTCCCAGCCTATATGGAGTCAGGGACCCATAAGGGTGGTGCATACCAGCCCCAATGTACCTTGGGGAGAGGGTCACATAGGGCACCAAGAACTTTTTCCATAGTTCCTCAATAATGAGCTTTGTTGGCCTGCCTAGAAAATGTAGCCCTTCAACTAATTGTTCCCTGAAGCCCTGAGGAAGGATAGTCTCTTTAAGTCTTCTCATTTGTGACCTTTGTCCAGGGTGGATTTAAAAAATGACTTCTGCAGCTGTTGTCTGGGATGGATTGAAAAATGGCTATTCACAGAGCCAGTTACCAGCAATCCAAAGTCGCTAGTCAAAAGCCATGATCAGTGTTTGTCCATGCCCAACTGTAGTCTTGGGGCAGATGATTTTTATCTCCTTTTCTGTCACCAGTGAGATAGCCAGGGTCTGGACTCACTTCAAGTTGCTGCAAGAATAGGTTTTTGCTGCCAATAGCTGGCACATGGAGAGAACAATTTACTGTTCATTTATGTAATTTATCCACCTCTTTCTCCTGTTCTTCTCTGGATGCAGGACAATGTTCTTCTGGCCTCTGAAATTTCAAAATAGTTCCTGCCTGATTGTTCTGATGGAAGGACTGAATCCTGGTGCTACCTGCTTTGCCATAAAATATTTCCACAGAAGAAAAATTTTTCTTCTGTGGAAATATTTTAATGTGTTATAAATTTTGTCAATATTGCTATGATACAATTATGCATTTGCACAGGAACATTTTGTATGCCATTTTGCATAATCTTAGTGCTACTTGAAGCAGGTTGTATTTGGATTCACTATTAATTCACTTACCTAGATATTCAGATGTTTGTGTGTGTGTGTGTGTGTGTGAGTGAATGTATAGAAATACAAATATACACACATACATTTTACATTGTGTTTTCAGGCTGACACTCTCAACTGTGAATTTAAAAACAGGTGATTTGAGAAATACTTTATATTTTTGTAAAAAAATACAAATTACTTATATGAGCTTTTTAAATAATTTAAATGAAATTTTAACATACTATAAGTCCAACTTTATTAAAACAAATAATATAGATAATAATACCAAAAAAGCAACAGAAATGTTATAATGGCTTAAATTAGTATAGTCTTATAATTACTCTTCATTAGTAAAACAAATATAAAATTTAGTAGGCATTTTGAATTCCAAGTTTTAGCAAAATATCAAATTTTTATTGAATATTTATTTGCCTTTTTCTAATTATTCTAATTCAAATATAAAGTATGGCAAATTTAGATAAAATTTGTTATAAATAGTGTTTATTTGTGATAGAATGTTTTTGCCTAGATCAGAAGGACTTACTAGAAAAAGTAAAAAAGGCAATGCTTGTTTTCTGTGTCTTTTGTTCAGTTTGGTTTCCAGTCATCCTTTGGGTACTTCCTTCTTTTTGTCACCACCTTTGAGTACGTTGATATACTATATTTTTTACTTTTTCTTATTAGTTTACTTATTTTTTTAAATCTCAAACTGTATTGTATGCTATGGTTAAGGCTCTTCTGTCAGGTAGTCTCAATGAAATCATAACTCTACCACTTTTTTACTGCATGTCCCTGGCCAAGTAACTGGCTTTTCTGTGCCTCAACTTCCTCTCCTATAAAATAGAGGGCCGGCTCGATAGCCCAGTGGATAGGGCACCGGCATACCACATGGGAGGCCCCGGGTTCGGTTCCCGGGGACCTCTCTTAGCGGGCAGACCGCCTTGAGAATGGCAAGCCACCATGGGCGGGCCAGAGCCGCCGTGGGCAGGGCAAAAAGCTGCCACGGACAGGGCAAAAGCTGCCACGGGCAGGGCAGGTCGCCCGCGAATGGAGCGCAGCCAGCCACCCGCGAACTGAAGCAAGAGCCGGCCGTGATTAGAAGCAGAAGCCGCCCACAAGCGGGGAAAGCCGCGCCTGCGCAGTGACCAAGTCTCGGCGTGTCGCTGCAACGGGGGGGAAGGGGAGATATGTAATAAAATAAATAAATCTTTTAAAAATATATATATATAACAATTTGCTTTAGTTTGTCATGTTTCTCATATAGTTATTGTTAGTACTAAATGTGATGATCTATTTTAGTACAGTGCCTTTATGTACACAATAAATATTAAACATTAAATAATTTGGTCTATATTATGTTTCATTAAATAACTTTCATCTGAATTTCACTGAGGAAAAATAGACTCAAAACAAAACTGATAACTTAAAATATATAGAATTCATGAGCAAGATGAGAAGTTTCCTATTTTGGGGCAATCAATCTTTATAGAACTCCTCAAGTCATTCTAAAAGAGTTCTAATACCTGTCCTTTCTCATATGGCTTTTCAGAGGCAACTTATTTTTTCCCTTCACTTTCTGTTCTCTTCTTACTACTCTATTTTATAGCATAAAATGAGAAGCAAGTAGCAGCAGTGAACCAGTCATTTAACTATTATCGCTGACAAGAGTGAAATGAAATAAATATGACTGAAAGTGCCTTCTGGATCCCCCTGCTGTGGCAATTTTGTCAAACAGAATAACAAGTCAATTGTGCCATCACCTTACTAGAAACTTCTCCTCACCTACAAAAAATAAAATTGCTAGAATATAGATAAAGAAAACAGAAAATGTTTAACTGGGAGACTGCTGACAACATTTAAGTCAAATAAATATATACTATCAAAATAATAATAATTTTAAAAACAAGAAAGCAATATTCAAGGAGTTTAATAAATTGATTTAGATCACAGAATGGATGGCATTATTTTGTCAGGTCTCTCTGATTCTAGAGTGCTCACTTTGAAGCTTCATGAAACAATGCCCCTCAAAAAGTTGTGCAAGGCATTATATAGAGGTACTGGAGAATAATGAACATATTAAATAAGATAATATATTCTTTGGGTAAATACCATAAGCCAGCCCTACTGTAAGACAGCCTTTAGCTATAATTGATGTATTAGTAATATATTATGTATTGTAGTAAAGGTCTTGTGTTATTTTTATTCTAGAGATAAATGAGGAAAACAAAAATGAACAAAAAATCCTGCATGGTGATAAATTGTATTAAGAACGTGTAACAGGATATGTTATGATATTGACTGATGAAAAACTGTTTTAGCTGCTATAGCCATTAGTTAAAGAGGGTCTCAGTGGTCTGAATGACATATGACATCATGAACTAGCTATAGGAAGGTCTTGGAGAAGAAGCCACCAACCTAGGGGATAGTTAAAACAAAAGTCCTAAATGTGGAAGAAACTTTTCTATGTTTAAGAAAATGAAGAGAGACCAGAGTGGCTTGAGTTTACTGAGAGGTCTGTGGATTAAGATCACTTAAGGCCATGGTAAGAGCATTCAATTTTACTCCAAATTTAAGGAAAGCTATTAGAACATTACAAACAGGAGAGAGTGTTTGTTTATGAGACTGAATTATAGGCACTTTTAAAAATGCTATCCAGATGTTTTTGATGCACTGCGTAGGTGAAGAAACAAAGTCCAACAATTTTTAAATAGGACTCTTGAAATTTTGAGGGATACCGTACTCTAATCATTATCATTTTCTTAAATGAAATAGTGTTAAAGTTTGTCTTCTGAGAGTAAAAATCTTCAAATGGAATGGGGAACTCAAGGAGAGAGATGAAAGTTTAAAATGAGAGAAGGTACAAACAAGGAAATGGCTTTTATAAAATAGAAACAGCGAGATGAGGACTGCTGTCATTACCTAAACTGTAATTCTGGAAGTGTAAATTCTGGGGCTCATTCCTGGACC
Source organism: Chaetophractus vellerosus (assembly GCA_004027955.1). NCBI lineage: Eukaryota > Metazoa > Chordata > Mammalia > Cingulata > Chlamyphoridae > Chaetophractus > Chaetophractus vellerosus. Next base: position 10,347 of record PVKH010005578.1, on the reverse strand, counting down.
TACTAAATCAGAAATTCTGGGAGTGGGGCACAGCCATCAGCATTTTTTCAAGCCTTCCAGGTGATTCTGACCCATGCTGAATTTTGAGACCTAGACAAATCTGTTTCTAATCACCATCTCAGAGAATTCAGGAAGAGAAGGGACAAATGTGACCAGTCTCTGAGAGATTTAAGGGGATGCCTCATGAAATATTACCTGACATGGAAGAGGGATGTGTGCTTTTAAGTTACTCTCCCTTTTATTTCATAATGTTTTTAATTAAAATATATATACAGAAAATTTCACAGTTTATAAGTGTACAGCTTGATTGAATTTTCACACAATGAACACTGCCTTGTTATTAGCACCAAAATCAAGGAAGAGTTCATTACTAGAATTCCAGAAGCCTCCCATTTTCTCCTCCCAGTCACTGCCTTGCCCTTCACTGAAGCGGAACACTCTTCTGACTTCTAGCACCAAAGTTTATTTTTGCCTGTTTTGAATTTAATAAAATGAAATATTACAGTATGTAATCTGTTTGTGTCTGTTTTCTTTTAGTTAGCATTATTCTTTGTGAGATTTGCCCACATTGTTGCATGTAATTGTAGTTTCTTCTTTTTCAATGCTTGGTGGTAATCCATTGCAGGACTATGCCACTGTTTATTTATGTGTGCTACTATTAATGGGCATTTGGGTTCTTTCCAGGTTTAGTTATTATAAATAATACTTCTATAAACATTCTTATAAATGTCTCTTTATAAGCAAATACATTTTCATTATAGGATATATATATCTTTATTAGATATTGCCAAAATGGATGTACAAATTTATACAGACATCAGTGGTTTATGTGAATTTTAGTTGTTCCATATCTTTGATAGAATTTTATATTATTGATTTTTATCATTTTAAACATTCTGGTGAGTGTATGTATTAGAGAATCATTGTGGTTTTAATTCTCGTTTACTCGATGACTAATCAGTTGAGAACATTTTTTATGTTCCTTGACAATTTGTCCATTTTCTTTTGTGTGGTGCCTCTTCAGGTCTTTTGCCCGTGTCTCTTGTAAGCTGTCTGACTTTTGTTTATGGATTTGTAGGAGTTCTTTATTATTTTGAAAGAGTCCTTTTCTGTATGTATATTCAAAATTTTTTCTGCCATTGTGTGCCTGGACTTTTCACTCTCACAGTGGTATCACTTAAGGAAAAGACATTTTTCATTTTAATGTAGCATGATTCTGTTTTTTTTAAAAAATTGTTAATCCAAAAGTCATGAAGATATTGTCCTATATTATGTTTCAAAAGTTTTATTTTGCCTTTCATACTTAGATCCATGTTCCATATCATATTGACTATTGCATATAGCTAACCAATTGACCAGCACCATTTATTGAAAAATATTCTATTCCTACAACTCTACAGTGCTGCTTTTGTCATAAATTGTTTAAATACGTGTGGATCATTTTTTGGAAACTTTATTCTGTTCCACTGGTTGACTGGTTTACACCTATTTTTAATTTCCTATTGTCTTGATTAATGAAGCGCTCTACCAAGGCTCAGTATCTAGTTATTTTCCAGCTTTATTTTCTTCTCCAAAAGCATCTTGATAATTCTTAGGACTTTATATTTCCAGATAAATTTAAAAACCAGCTTGCCCACTTGCACACATGTAATCAGAAGCAAACCCCACAGGTGTCACTCTGCATTCTTGCCTGGAACAGACGAATTGGAGTCCATACAGGAATGGTTATGAGAGAAAGCAGGTTTATTAACACCAGCTGAAGGACAGGAGATGGGGGAGTCTCAAAGCTGCCTTTCCATTAAGGGTTTTTCTCACAGCTTTTATACTGGTTGAAAGTTAATCATTAGGGTGACATTTCTAAGAATGGTCCAGAAAAAGTAGTTTGTTCTTTTCTCAGTTAATCTTCAGGTATGTATGGTACCTGGGGTTGGTAATCTTGGGGTGATAATTATGGGAGGGATGGTACGGATATGAAGATACAGATAATGGCAGGTCCAAGTAAAGATGAGGAAGTCCATAGTTATATATTTTTGATGGAGTTAATCTGGTTACTGTTAAATCTGTAGCTCTGTGTGTTTGTGAGCAAGAGTCACACTGAATTTTTCTAAGTATAAGGTACAGTACAATGCCTTAATATTTAAGCTACCCAGGGTTTTTCTTTTATTATAAAACATGGACACACACAACATGTACATGCTAAAATATTTGGGGGGATTACACTAAAACTGTAGATAAACTTGGGGAGAATTGACATGTTACATTATGAATACAACACTATGAAATAACCATTTATTTACATGGGTCTTCTTTATAACACTTTGAGTAGAATTTACCCAGATTTTTCACATTTCCTTAATTTTATTCTTAAGTATATGAAATTTTATTCTACCAGAAATGATATTTTTTATTTTAGTTTCTAATTGTAAATTCCTTGTATATTTTGGTATTTTTAAATATATTACCCTTGTATTCTGTGTTCTTGCTAAATTCACACATTGTTTAGTATTTTATCTTGTTATTATTTTTTAATATTCTACATGTATAATTCTACTATCTGCACATAATGAATTGCCCTTTCTTGAAGTTAAGGATGGAGAGAAGCCTAGAGATTAACTCTTTTGTTTTTTGTAATTTTAAATTTTTTTTTATTTTTTAAAAGATACTTAGATTACATAAATGTTACACAAAAATTATAGGGATTCCCACATGCCCCACCTCCCACACCTCCCACAACCTCCCACATAAACATCCTTCATTAGTGTGGCACATCATCTGCAATAGATATACACATCTTGGGGCTTTGCCACTACGCATGGACCATAGTTCACATTGTAGACCACACTTTCTCCCACACAGTCCTGCATGTTATATGATGATATAAAATGGCCTATATCTGTCATTGCAATGTCTCTCAGGATAATTCCTAAGTCCCAAAAAAGCCCCTGAGATTGACTCTTAATTTCAGGCTGCTGCATAACAATTTTCTAACGCTGCTTTCCTCATTTATTATAATGATTTTTCCCTGAAGCATATATATCTTTGTTTTTTTAAATGTATTTCACAACTCCCCTTATTCTTGTATTTTGTTTTGACTCTTTGTTCCATTTATCATATTGCTTTCTATGCCTGGAATAGTTTGATACATCTCTTGTGATTCTCTCTTTTTATTTTAGTCCATAAATAGCTCAGAGATAAGTATCTAACTTGACAATCACTTTAAACAATTACATTCATTCATTTTTTTCATATAATTTTTATTCAATAATTTGATTTTTCCTGTAAGATTCAATTTACTTATTTTTGTTATTCTGTGTCATTCTCTTTTTTAAAATATATTATTTTTTAAAGACACTTAGATTACACAAATGTTACAGAAAAAATATAGGGATTCACATATGCCCTGCTCCCCACACCTCCCACACCCTCTCATATAAACAATATCCTTCATTAGTGTGGCACATTCATTTCAATTGATAAATGCATCGTGGGGCATTGCCATTGAGCATGGATGGTAATTCACATTGTAGTTTACACTCTCAGCCACACAATTCTACAGGCTATGGGAAGATATATAATGGCATATATCTGTCATTGCAATGCCATTTAGGATGATTCCCAAATCCCAGAAAAGCCCCCACATTACACCTGTCTTTCCCTCCCCCTTCCCTCAGAGCCTCCATTGGCCACTGCCTCCACATCAATGCTGTAATTTCTTCCATTGCTAGAATCACAAGTTTATTGTAGACTACCAGTAAGTCTACCATAGTCCATAGTTCATTCCTCAATCCTGAGCATTCTGGGATGGTGATGTCCACTCCACCTCTAATTAAGAGGAGGCTTCAATCCCATACAACTGATAGATGGGACTCTCTTGCTTGCAGTTGTAGGCTCTCTCGTTTCCTTGGTATGGTGGTTGGCAATCTTCACCTCCTTGTTAGTTGTCCTGGGTGAGTCCAATGAAGTGGAGAGTAGGTGTTGCAACTCCTCTGAGGATCTCGGCCCAGCTGGCATGTGAAGAGCCCAAAGATTCAAGTCTCTTGTATGTACACCTAAAGCTCCAGCACCAAGTATAGCTTCAAATAGAAGGGACAAGTAAGCCATGTGTAGAGAAGCTATAACTGAGTCCAACTCTGTCACTCTCAGGAGCACAAACTCCAAAGTAGGACCCACTGGCAAGACACCAAACTCTGTAGCAATCTGCCCTGACCATAGGAGCTGGGTGTCTCCAGAGCCCTCAGGAGCCCCACTATTTGAGGTAGTATCCAATTTGGCAGTCTATGAGATCCTGCTGAGATGTGTATAAGCGTTACCTCCGGGATAATTTGATATTGAACCCCTGCTATATGTCAGTTTTTTTTAAAATAATAGAAATATGATGTGAGCAAAAAGAGATGCAATACCTGCCTTTATGGAAGTTATAATCTAGAGGGAGACACTCATTTCAGAGATCCACGCCAAAAAGTCTCCACTATCATCATTGTGTGGCTGCAAGTTCACCCATGACAACAATATCCAGATAGCTAAAGGAGAGGAAAGAATATGAATGATCTTGTGAGAGGTTTTAATGGGAAAGCCTGCAATTGTAGCTCATTTCTATTGGCCTGAATTCACTTTTGAGAAGTTACTGAGATATGAAGAGCAATAGAAAATTTGGACTGGCTGAGCAGCTGCTTCCCAGAAACAACCTCGTATTGTGGAAGTGGAACATGAATCTTTGGTGTTATGCTTGTTGTCTCTGCCACACTAAGATGCCAAATAAATAAATAATAAATAAATAAAATAAAATAAAAAATATTAAATATCCATGCTTGCCTATTCATTAAATGGGCAGTACAAGATCAAAATTCTTATCATAGACCAACTTTTCATAACATTTTAATTCACTCTCAAGTAGAAAATTAGCAAAGAGCAAAAAGAGGAGACATTAAAATGGGCATAAAGAAAAAATAAAAATAATCAAGAAATTAAATTTAATTATTTTAAAATGTAAATTAAAATTATAAATATTACTACCTATATTAGTCAGCCAAAGGGGTACTAATGTAAAGTACCAGAAATCTGTTGGCATTTATAAAGGATATTTATTTGAGGTAGAAGCTTACAGTAACAGACTGTAAAGTGTAGGTTATAACCCTCACCAAAGTCTTTTGACATGTGTTGGAGCAAGATGGCTGCCAGTTTCTGTGAGGTTTCAGCCTTCCTCTTCCTCCTAAATGTCTCTCTCCCGAGGGGTTATCTCTTTCTGGGCTCAGCTGCTCTGTTCTCCCCACAAGGTCAGCTGTATACTACCAGGCTCTCTCTCTTCCCAGGGCCTCTGCGGTGTCTATGGAGCTGTCTCTATTCCTCTTTGTTCTTCTCCTGTGAGTTCACTTCCTGGGGGTCCAGCATCAAAACTCTCAGTCTCTCCTCTGCTGCGATGTTTTCTCTGTCCTAGGGATGTTGCTGAATCAAAATCTTAATCATAAATTAATCAAGTAAAAGTGAAACCTCTGAATCTAATACAATCTAATATGTCCAGAGAAACAGACCAGTTTACAGACATAATACAATATCACTTTTGGAATTCATAAATAATATCAAACTGCTACAGTACCTTATGTAATATTAAAGTGAGGTCTTATTTTCGTATCAATTTAGCAGATTATAGAAAAATAATGCTCATATATAAATATTTGCAATATTATTAATAAGAATAATGTATTGCCTCACTATAAATGACTAAATAAATTGTGGTATGATTATGTGATGAAATGTTGCATGGTTATTAAAAATCATATTTTTAAATAATATTTAATGATGTAAAATATCATAATTTAGTACTGAGGTTAAATAGCAGTAAGAAAAATTGTTTATGCAGGATTTAATAATTTCAAAAATTTACATGTACAGAGAAATAAGCAGGGAACTTAAAGCATCATGGTTGTAACAATAATTATCCTCATTTTGTACAATAAACCTGGAGAGGGGAACAATAACTGTTTTTCCCCTCTAATTCAATTAATCCTCCTTGAGGTTCATGGAGCATCTTTTATTGTGGATTTGAGGTTTTCATTAAATTTGGAAATTATTTTTTCCATTACTTCTTTAAATAGTTTTCTGTTTTCTCCCTTGCCCCACAAACATTTTAGAACTTAAATAACTACTTGATCTATTCCTGCTGGAGAAATCTTTTTTTTCCTTTTCATGTCCTTTATTTTCTTTGCTTCATTTTGAATAGCTTCTATTGCTGTGCCTTCAAGTTCACTATCATTTCTTCTGTAGTGTCTAATTTGCTATAAGGCCCTTTGAGTCAATATTTTCTATTTCTAATACTGTATTTTTTATCTGTGAAGGTTCCATTTGGTTATTTTGATATCTTACACTTCTTTCCTCATTATGGTTACTCTGTCTACCTTTTCTACAAAGTACTATATAGTTAATGTTTTAGGCTTTGCAGTCCCTGTATAGTCTCTATGACATATTCATCTTCTTTGTTTTGTTTGTTTTTACAATTCTTAAAAAATGTGAAAAAAAATCCATTCTTAGCTCACTGGAAATAAAAAAAAAATATATATGCTACAGTCTAGATTTATTTTGGCCCATAATTTACACACCCCTGCTTTAAGTAGGTGAACATTGTTGTAAAATCTATTATGTCTTTGTTTGCTAATTCCATCATCTCTATATTCTCTGGTCTGTCTCTATCAACTGATTTTTCTCTTGGTATTGGGTCAAATTTTTTCTGATTTTTAACAAGGCTGGTACTTTTCTACTAGATTTTAAACATTGTGAATTTTAAGTTTGGATTTAGTTATCTCCCTTTAAAGACTGTGGAACTTTTTTCTAGTGTGCCATAAACTTAGTTTTGGTTCAATTTGTTTCTTTTGATATTTGATTTAAACTCTGCTATGTCCATTCAAGCGTAGCCTTTATGCTATGGATAATTTAGCCCTCTACTGAAGTGCAGCCATTCTGGAGTTTATATTTAATACTTCAGTAATTTAAAGAGAACTCTCCACTCTGGCTGGGGGAAATTAAACCATTCCCAACCCTGTGTGTTCTCTAGGTACCATTTAGCTCACAGATCCTTAGTCACATTTATCCTAACTTTAAGGAATTTCACCATATTAGTATCATTCATTTATTAGTATTTAGCAACACCCAGGGGACCCCGTTCTTATTTGAAAATTCTGAGTATTTTAAGCTGAATGTTAAAAAAGAAGTGAAGCCATATATTTCTTAATTACTCTCTACAGTGCATTAACTAACCCTCTAATTTTCTCAGCGTGTCTTAAGAGAAAATATAAATGAAGGTAAATGAAAATTAATGAAAATATTTGCTCAGAAGTGTGTTTGAGTGTTCAAGACTAAATCTTCAATGTTGAGATGATTCCACTACGCTTAGCTTGCTTTACTTCTTGGTGGTTTTCGTCTGGATGAACAATGAATGTTTTTCTTTGAGATGTCATAAATATGTTTCTCTTTAATCTGTTTTAGCATAAGAGGAGCTGAAAGAGCTGGACTGAAAAATGTGTATAACAAGACCCCTTTTTCTTCATAATCATCAAAAATCCAATATTTCTTTTTTTCAGATTTGGAAAGAGTATTATTTGTTGTGCCTTGACAAACATAAAACAAAGGTGACAATCTTGAAGATGTCCTATTTAACTACCCGGTTACTCATTTTTTTTTTTCTCTATGACAAAATAGTTTCTCCTTAAACACAAAGATGCACAAGGCCAAAAACTTGAATGTAAATATGGACTTTACAATAAAAAATAACCTGCTGCTCTGAATAAAAGTTGCTCTGTATATATAATACAATGGCTAATAATATCAGTGTAATGTTTAAATAGTTTCTCTAATTAAAAGGCAGACTATAGTGATGTCTCTCTTGGGAAGGAAAAAATGGCTCACATAGAAGTAGTTTCACTTGAGTACAGATGGAAGGTTGAGATTTAGCAAGGGAGACTTTTGCAGAAAAATGTTCTATGGTGAGGTTTGGCACGGGTTTTGCCCAAGCATTATCTCCCACAATTGACAGTTCATTTCTCTTTGGTAATAAACAAGCCTATATCCTGTTGCAATCCCCCCTACCCCTAAGCTATTTAAGAAGAAACTAACAGCAGGACAGAAACATGATATCAATATATGAAAGGAAATGTTATATAAAGCTTTTTTCGATGGTTTTTGAAGATGTCTTAATTTTTTAAAAAATCCATACTTTATGGCAGTTCTAATTTACATTGTCTTAAATGAAATGTATAGTTTCACATGTAAACATCAAAAAAGGGTTGTAATTTTTCCAAAATGCTACAAAAACCACACTAATCTTTTGAAGATGTAAGATAAAAGTATGTTGACACAAAATAAACAGAAGATAGTTCATCTCTAGAAAGCCGTAAAGCATGCAAAAAAATTTGCCTGGACTCTTGAATCAGCCCCCTAACCTACATCCTCTATGGCATCCCTCCTCTCTCCACAGAGTAGCCAGAATGATCATTTAAACGCAAAAATCGATCATTTCCCCTCTGTGCTGAAATCCTTCAATAACTTTCCATTGCTCTGAAGAAATTCTTTAGCATTGTCAGAAAGGCCTGTAACGTCTGGCCCCTAGTTCATGTTTCAACTTTATTTGGTAATTTGGTATCTCACTCTCCTTTCCTTTCTAGCACATAGTACTTTCATTTTTGGGAATGCCCATTTTCCACAAGCAAAAGTGTCTTTGTACCTGCCATTCTCCCTGTCTGGAACACACTTGCTTCTGCTTCTCACCTAGATAATGCTTACCTATCCTTTGGATTTCTATTCCAGCATCACTTCCTCAGGGAAGGATTCCTGAATTCCCTAACTAGGTCAAGACCTTCCCAACATAGGATATCAGTACTAAATGTTCCTTCTTCATGGTATCTGTCAGATAAGTAATTTTCTTGTGTTTATTTTGTCATTTGTTTAGAGCCTGACTCATTTTAGACTGAATGCTCCATGAGAGCCAGGATCATGATGACTTCTGATCTCCATTTTAGCCAGAGTGACTATCGTGGTTCCTGGCACTTAGTGTAACCTCCTTGAATATTTTTTGAATATGTGGCCAAATAAATAAACTTTAAATGTTGTAGAAAGTATTCAAATAATCAATATGATTCTGTATATATTTTTCTGAGTTTCTTAAGAAATGGTTGTATTGAACAGACTTCATTGTACCACAAACAATATATTGAATTACACCTTAAGTGCTCTGGATACCGTTTGGATTACCACGAGAAAAAGAGAAAGAAAGAAAGTCAAGAGGCTCATGAATGTTTAAAGAAGGAAAAAAAGTGATTGGCCTGAAGCCTACGCTCTACCATAAACAGCACCATACTGAGAAAATACAAATGTAAAAGACTATCAAAATGCGTGAAAAGGAAACACCAAACAAAAGAATGATGAGAAGACCCCATAGGATGCTGAACCTACTCATCTGCTGGACAGAGGGGGACAGAGCTGAGCTAAAGTACTTTCTAATATGATTAAACAAACATGAAAACAGAATACTGGAAAATGGGAAGTCCTTCTGCCCAAAGTTCATGCCCAGGGAGAAACAGAATTACTAAAATTTATCTGATGGGGAGCAGATGTGACTCAAGCAGTTAGGTACCTGCCTCTCATATGGGACGTCCCAGGTTTGGTTCCTCTAAAGAAGACAAACAAACAATGAGCAGACATTGAGCAAAAACAATGAGCAGAGAATGAGCAAAAACAACAAAGAAGACAACCAGAAAAACAATAAGCAGACAATTAGCAAAAACAAAACAAGCAGGGAGCGGATGTGGCTAAAGCAGTTGAGTGCCTGCCTCCCACATGGACGGTCCGGGGTTTGGTTCCCAGTGCCTCCTAAAGAAAAAACAGGCAATGAGCAGACAATGAGCAAAAAAAAACAGAGAAGGTATTTGAACACGAAAGAGAAAGAAAAAAGCATAGAAGAGAAATGTATTAGTAAACCAAAGGGGTACTGATGCAAAATACAAGAAATCTGTAGACTTTTATAAAGGGTATTTATTTGCAGTAGAAGCCCACAGTTATCAGGCCATAAAGCATAAATTACTTCTCTCACCACAGTCTATTGCCATGTGTAGGAGCATGATGGCTGGCAATGTCTGTGAGGGTTCAGGCTTCCTGGGTTTGTCTCTTCCTGGGGCTTGCTTGTCTCTGGGCTCAGCTCCTCTGCTATCTTCATGAGGTCAGATGTAGACTATGAGGCTCTTTCATAGACTATGAGGATCTCTAGGCTTTGCCTCTCTCCACAGGGCCAGCTGTAGACTATCAGGCCAATGGCTCTGTCTCTCTCCCAGGGCTTCTGCCATGTCTAACAGCCATCTCTATTCC
>PVKH010005577.1:0-21938 GCA_004027955.1 Chaetophractus vellerosus | reverse complement strand
ATTTACATTTTCTTTTGGGGTGGTGGGTGGGTTGGTTTGCTTTCTCCATTAGACTCCACAGACCGTGGCGTTTGCAGTTAAAAAACGGAGCTCTGAGTCTGAAAATCCTACTCGCAGAACGACCTAGAACAAGCACTTTAACATCTGCAGTCTCCATCTTCCATCTGTAAACTGGGGTTTAAAATAGAGCTTCATAGGTCTATTGTGAGGCTTAAGTGTTTGTTTTAACCCTGCACATGGTAAGTGTTGCGCAGTAAGTATTCTTGTCTCATATGTGTAGCCACAGAAGATAACCCAATGTACAGATCTTATATAAATGTGCTCATGTTGCTGAAGTGTAGACACATCTGCGATTGACTTTTTGAGAAAACAGAGTTTTATATTGGCCCATATTGGAGCTAACAAAACCACATATCCATTAGCAACTAGATTTACAGCTACACACTTAGAGGTATTCTAATTACCATGAAGTATCCTTTAACGCTGGTATTTAATCAATGTTATACCTAATCAAATTCTGCAAATAATAAGCTGAAACTAATACATTTGGCCAAACCCAAAGGAGGACAGATTCTTTCGGCTTTCTAATAAACAGGGAAAGTAAATTAAAGATGCTGCATTAGAACAAATTATCTGCACACACCTCCTCTCACCTCCTGACTGCTAATTACACTTTCAGACCATGAAGAAATCTAAATGTACAGTAGACTCCAAGTGAAATTCAAGGACTCCTTTTAATGATACACACAGGATTCCAAAACTATGCAGTGCCTTCTCCAAGCTCCACACCCACACCCTGCCCCTATATCCTGGCAGGTACGATGCGCTTCAGGATCTATTTTGTGCTTCTTCCTATAATTCTTTCCAGTTTATATTTTTCAAAGGCGTTTACCCAGGTAAATGAGGCATTTCCTCATATCAGAGAAGTTAGTCTCTATATGGGAGCAGTGGGTAAAACTCTCTGGAAAATGGATGAGGAAATCAGAGATTTCAATTAAATCAAATGACCCTGTGCAATTAATAAACTCGTGTTTACTGCTTGTCGATCAGTGCAAGCTTCTAAAAATATTGGTGCTTAGGACTCTCCATAGTCCAATTAGGTCACAGTTTCTGACCTCAGGCCTCAGTGTTTGCAGAGCTCTCCCAGTTACTCCAACATTCAGGGCTGAGGACCGCTGAGCCAGGGTATGTCTAGAATTATGTGGGAATCTGGAGATGAAAAGAAAGTACCTAAAATAAACCCTGTCATACAGTTCCTGGAATTGAAGGAATGTATAAGCTATGGCAAAGACAAGACTAATTATACTCATTTTTAACTAACTGGACCAATCATTTTACTAAAACAAATACTTAAAACAAGCTCAAATTTAGTTTCTGTGAGAGAAGAACTTTTGTGTTTGGTGGGGGGGTGGAGGCTAACCTGACCAAAATAAAATTTGTAGTAAAGTGTTTTTGAATGCGGGCATTGATCTTTGTTTTCTCCATTCTTTGATGTTTAGTAGCAAGTCCCAGCTACTATTGTGCTAATAAGCACTTGCTTTGTACCCTTTCCAACGACAAAGAAAGCAGTATTTCTGCATCATTGCTCATTTTCAGAGCAGAGAGGGCACAGAGGCCAGCTCAGATGAGCAACTCAAGGACAGAGGAAGGCAGATGCTGTGACAGGTGAAGCGAGGTGAGGGGGTTACAGGGTCTCCATAGGTGAAGCAAGGTTTATTATTACTTGCCCCTTCATTCCCTTATAACATATTATAGATTCAAGTGGATTGGTATGACCAGTTCAATTTACTTTATAAATTTTGATTTATTTTAAAATTGAATAAAATTCATACCAACTAAATTTATTGAATTAAAAAAAACCCACCCTTGCTTCCATTTTATCCACACAGCACTTGAATAACACTGAATTTATTTAACTAATTATACTTATTGGAAATGAATGCTATAAATTTGTTGCTTAAATTTTATTTAAATGCGATAAGCTATATGCAGTAGTACTTATAATTGTATAAAACTAATGCTTTTTAAAATTTCATACTCTTTATTTATTTTTTAATATATATTTTTTTAATTTTTAAAAGATACTTAGATTACATAAATATTACACAAAAAATATAGGGATTCCCATATGGCCCACTCCCCACACCTCCCACACCCTCCCACATAAACCCCTTCATTAGTGTGGTACATTCATTGCAATTGATAAACACATCCTGGGGCGTTGCCACTGAGCATGGACCATAGTTTACATTGTAGTCTACATTCTCTCCCACACAGTTCTGCATATTACATGACGATATAAAATGGCCTATACCTGTCGTTGCAATGTCTTTTAGGATGATTTCCAAGTCCCAAAAAAGCCCCTGTATTACAACTGCTTTTCCCTCTCCCTGCCCCCAGAGCGTCCAGTGGCCACTGCCTCTACATCAATGTTGTAGTTTCTTCCATTGCTAGAATCACAATATGTCTATAGTAGAATACCAATAAGTACACTCTAGTCCATAGTTCATTCCCCAATCTTGAGGATTCTGGGATGGTGATATCCATTCCACCTATAATTGAGAGGAGGCTTCGATCCCATACAGCCAATGGATGTGACTCTCTTGCTTGCAGTTGTCGGCTCTCTCGTTTCCTTGGTGTGGTGGTTGTCAATCCTCACCTCCTTGTTCGTTGTCCTAGGTGAGTCCAATGAACTGGAGAGTAGGTGTTGCAACTCCGCTTAGGTTCTGGGCCCAGGTGGCACACCAACAGCCCAAAGACTCCAGTCTCTTGGATGTATACCTACAAACTCCAGCATCAAGTATAGGTTTAAATAGAAGGGACAGATGAGCCATGTGTACGGAAGCCATAATGGAATCCAACTCTTTCACTCTCAGGAGCACAAACTCCAAAGTAGGGCCCACTGGCAAGGCACCAAATTCTGGAGCAATCTGCCCTGACCATAGGACCTGGGTGTCTCCAGAACCCTCAGGAGCCCCACTATTTGGGGTTGTATCCACTTTGGCAGTCTATGAGATCCTCCTGAGATGTGCGAAAGCGTTACCTCTGGGATGACCTCCTGACTCACTTTGAAGTCTCTTAGCCATATACACTCATTTGTCTTTACCTTTTCCTCCTTTTATTTGAGGCCTTTTTCCAGTAGCATTGCTAGCTGGTGCTTGGTAGTAATCCCACAGTGCCAGGGAGGCTCATCCCCAGGAGCCATGTCCCATGCTGGGGGGAAGGAAATACATTTATATGCTGAGTTTGGCTTGGAAAGAGGCCACATTTGAGCAACAAGGAGGCTCTCAGGAGGCAACTCTTAGGCACCTCACAACATTAGGCTTAGTTTCAATTTCAAGAGCAAAGGCTCATAAGGCTAGTCAATCAATGTCAAGGGCCCATCAATGGATCACCCTCCTTCCCCAGTCATTGCCCCTGTGCTTGGGGGGCTGTTGCTGCTCCATTAGAGAATGTGGAAGAGCTCTCCAGGATGGGATTTCAATCTTCTCTCGGTTATTGAGTGAGTCTCCACCCACTGTGACAATGCCCCATGAACTTTGAACATATTTATGTACCTTATATGTATGCCCAGGTGAACTTCCTCCCATGTATACCCCATCACTGACACCCCACAACAATGATCATCCCCTGACCCAGTTGTAACCTTCTGTGATCCAAAGCTTCTTCAAAAATGAAGAAAGCCATTAATATAGCCAAATACAATTAATAGGAATATGAAATAATAATGATAGGTTTAAATATAAGAAATAAAATACATAAAAACTTTAAAAAACTAAAACTAAAATAAAATTTAAAATAGGGATATTAAAAAATAATAAAAAAACATTTAAAAAATATTTTTTGACATTTTTCCTTTCATCACTGAAGCATCCAGTGTCCTGTGTGTACAGTGGCATTTTCTTCCATTTATTCCCCAGTGTCTTACTTTTTTTTCATTATGTTTTCAAAGAAGTTTTAGATCACAGTAAAGTCACATACAGAGTACAGTGGAATCCCATGTACCCAACATTCTCACCTTTTCACCCTTCCCATATTAATACCTTCTTATATGTGGATGGTACCTTTGTTACACAACTGATATACAAATAGTGAAACATAGCTACTAACCATGGTCAATGGTTTATATTATGTTTTACATTTTAGACTGTACACTTTTATAAATTTTGATGATATTTAACATGGCCTTTGCCCATCATTGCAGGACCATGTAGAACACTTCCATTGCCCACTAAATACCCCCTGTTCAATCTATTCTATTCCTCCCTCCCACTCCCCTCAGGGCCCATGGCGACCTCCTGGCTTCACTCCTTGGATGACAAGATTCATAGTTACTTGCAACAGCACTGAGGTCTTGACACACTGGTTTGTCCTCCCCTTTTAGGAACTACCCATGCTCTCGAAAGACTCCCGCGCTTCTGTTTGTGAACAAATCAGTCCCTCCCAGGATGGGATTCCCACTCCTTCCCACTCATTAAGTGGGTCTTCACCCACTGATACAACACATTATGACAAAATGATCACTCACACACTCCCTAGAAGCCTACTCCAGGTGTGCCCTGTCCTGAATGCCCCCTCATCCAACACCCTAAACCAGTGATCCTTCCTTGTCATATTGCCATGAAAGCTTTCCCAACTTTGTACTGTCAATCACATACCTGCCAATCCCCAGTGTTCACCTGGTCCCTCTCCCAACTCTCCCCCCAGTTCCCTGGACCTTCCAACCCACCCTCCCCAATCTACCCACCTGTCAAACCTGCACCACCCAACCCAATAATATCACTAACCTCCTGTCATATCCTTTCAATGAGCAACTACACATTTTCACCTTACCATAGATTATATCCGTATGCTTTTAAACATTGTTTCATTAACAACTGGGGGAGGAAGGACCGATTCTCTGCTTTTAATATGGAGGGCCAATGCTGGTTGTTTGGGAATTGAAGACTATGTGCTTGTGAGGAAGAAAAAGGGAGTTTTCATAAATCTCAGTCTACAGGAAACATCCAGAGAGAAGCTGGTATGTAAACAGCCTTTCAGCTAACTCTCAGGTGTTCCAGCTCTGGGACCTTCTTGTAGAACAAATCAGCATGCGGGCACCTTTTCCTGCTGGGTCCTCTGCCAGAGCTTCATGTGGCTTCTGGTTAGTCTAGTTTCCAGCTTAGATGCGAGAAATTCCTTATTGCCTAAGCAGAATTATCAGCATATTATTAAGGCAATACATAAGGTGACTTCTAACAGTGATCGTTAAAAATCAGTTTGGGTTAAGGGTGGGAAAAAAAATCATCATTAAATGTGGTGATTGAAGGCCATTGTGATGGCTAATTTTATGTGTCAGCTTGGCTAGGTTATGGTGTCTACTTGTTTGGTCAAACACTGACTTGGTTGTTACAGGGCAGGTATTTCACAGGTATTTCACAGATAGGATTAGCATCTTTCATCAGTTGACTTTCAGTGAAGGACATGGACTTCTATAATGTGGGTGAGCCTTATCCAATCAGTTGGATGTCTTAGTCTCAAGAACTGAGGGAGCCAGAGGGCAGAAGAATTTCTGCCCCAAGACGTCAACATCAGCTCTTATTAGCCTATCCAGCCTACCAACCTCCCCTAAGAAATTCCAATGTACAACTTCAATGTCATCCCTACCAGAATTTTCAGTCTATGGCCTGCCTTACAAAATTCAGACTTGTCAGCCCCCACAACTGCATGAGCTAATAATTACTTACAGTAAATCTCAACCCATACACACACACACACACACACACAGCCTGTTGTTTCTCTTTCTCTAGAGAACCCTGACAGATACAGACATATTTGCTAACTTTAAAAATATTTCCCTCTTTAATTAACTGCAATACTTAATATTTTACAATATTTATTTATGATACCGTCATGCTCTTTAAATGATCAAAAAGCCATTTCATTCTTATGTTTAAATGTGAACAATCAAAATACAATATAAAACCAAATAGTTTGTACAGGTATTATTGAACTTCACAGAAACAATAGAATTATATTTTGTTTACATGATGTGAGAAATTATTTCTGAGTGCATATATACTTTTTTCATTCTCTAATATATACCCCAAATAAATTTTTCAGAAATTCTAGAATTGCCTTGATTTTAATTTATGA
This sequence comes from Chaetophractus vellerosus, assembly GCA_004027955.1. Classification (NCBI taxonomy): domain Eukaryota; kingdom Metazoa; phylum Chordata; class Mammalia; order Cingulata; family Chlamyphoridae; genus Chaetophractus; species Chaetophractus vellerosus. The sequence continues at coordinate 15,803 of PVKH010005577.1, read as the reverse complement.
CAATTTCAAATCAATTATATATAATTGAAGAGAGGATTTCATATTTAAAAGTAGTAATTCTCATAATCAACGTTTGCAGATTCAGATCAGCAAACTGCTTTCAGCTGTCAAGCCATTTTAGTTAAACCTATTCTGGAAATGCTATGGAAGAGATTTTTTTTTTTTTTTTTTGTACAAGGCTTGATCCAAGCATTTCTAGTGTCAGGAATGCCCCCAGCATTTAGAATAGCGGCTGCAAAGAACATTGTCTGTCACCAGGAGCAGTTCAATAAAAGCTAGTGAAATAAATGAACAATTAAATGTTAGTAACTACTGATCTCCCTTATCAGAGAGAATAGGGGGAATGTACTTTGAGAGTCTAACCATAGAAGACTAAAGAGTTTGGTGATCAACTCAAAAAATGCCCGTGCATCTTCAGATACTAAGGGCCAGGGGACCTGAGTGCTTGGCATGGCTTCTCTTGACCAACACCTGGACTTTGAGGAAATTCCTTCACCTTTCTATGCTTCAGCTCCCTCATATGTAACACTGAGACTAGCCTCTACTAGCTCTAGCAGGCATTGCTATTCTAGCAACGTGGGCAGGAAGAATCTGCCTATTAGGTGGTTTTGTTGGGTTCAATCTTAAGATGCCTTATCCTTTCTTTTACTCCACTTACCTTTCTGCCCAAAGTGGAAAACCTTTCTATTTATCACACCTAAATTGTTGCACCAAGTGATATATAAATTGCAAGGATTACTCATTTAACAGCTACGGATCCTGAGACCTTAAAATGTAGAGCAACTTGTTCAAATTTGCACATCTATTTGGTAGCACAGCCAACTCTTCGATTTCTTAACTGGGGGTCCACCTCATCAGATGCAATCTATATCAGAGCTAAATTAATCTACATCAGGCTTTCTCTTATACTATTTATTTTTTTCTTTTCAATATGTAGACAGAAGTCTCTTAAGGTCAGCAATATAATTATTCAGTTACAATCCTAATGGAAAGAATCAAAAACCACTTGTTAAAATGCACCAAGCTGTGCTTGGTGGGAACTTTTCTTCTAAACTATTAGCACAAATATAACTACTGGACTCAGAGAGGCAGGAACTTTAGTATTTAAGCTTTCACCACCATACAGTTGATTATCAAATTGACTTACTGTCACTAAACATAATCCAAAATTCTTATTTTGGGATATTCTATTTAAAGAAATTTAAAATGATAGATTGTTAAATATAATTTCTATTATGGCTCTGTCTTCAACCATATGAACCCCTCTGTGCTCTAGCAGTATTAGGATCTAAGTCCAGAGAGCAGTCATATCTTCTATTAACACCATTTTCCTTCTGTATTCTTTCTGGGGATGGAAGCAGAAGGCTGCTTCATGCCTGAGTGCATATCAAAGAGGGCAATTTTCAAAAATCCATAGCTCCACACAATGGGAAGTGTTCCTTTAGTTTCTGAGCTGAATTAATCTTTTACAAATCTCACTTTTTTTCTTTTTGTGATTATCACCCATTGAAATTGTCATATTTTGGTGTACAATTCTGTGGATTTTAATATCTGTGTATCACCACCACACAACCAGATGCAGTACAGTTCCTTCACCCCAAAAATCTTCCTCCTGCTGCCTCTTTTTACCCAACACCACCCACTCCCCAACCACTGACAGCCACAGATCTCTTCCCTATCAGTATCTTTCTGTCTTTTTGAGAGTGACTTCTTTTATTATGCATAGTGCCATTGAGATATATTCAAGTTGTTACGTGTGCCAATTATTTAACAAGGCTGTTTTCCAGCCACGGAACAGGTTTCTTGGACACATCTCAGTCTCAAAAAATAATACAAATACAAAAACAAAACCCAAAAATGTTCAACATCTTACTGTCTTTATCTCAACTAGAGTCCCAAACATTATTTTGTTCAAAGGTTATCTACTTTTCATTTCCTAAAATTCCCAATTTTGGCTAAAAAATCTGTTGGATTTCATAGGATAAAGTCTGACTTACAGGGCACTAAAACCTCTTACAGAGTGTTGCCATTGTGATGCTTCCCAGTTTGGAAGAGTGACAGAAGGTGATTTCCCCACTGCATGTGGCCAACTTTGGAAATAGCAAACGCTGGAAGCTAATGCAGTACAAGGAAGTTCATAGGTAAGCTACAAAATATTCCAAACTTTTAGCTAATGTGGGGAACAAATAAAAATCTTGGGGGACCACTCTTTTACATGTCCCCATTTTTATTAGAGAAGTTGTGTGTTTACAAAACAATCTGCATAACATATAGGATTCCCATACATTGCCCCACCACCAACACCTTGCATTTTGGGGAACATTTGTTACAAATGATGAAAGGACATCATCAAGATATTACTGCTAACTATAACCCATAGCTTACATTTGGTGTACTTTTCCCATATACTACCCTAATGCTAATACTATGTATTAGTATTGTATATTTATTATAGTTCATGAGAGTTTTTTTAATGTCATAATGCAGAATGTTAACATCAACTAAGTATTGATTACAAATGTATATTATGAAAATGTAGGTGCCTGGAAAAATACAGAACACCAAATATCTCACATACATTACTTAAGCTTGAAGTTTAATCTTAAAAATTATATATATATATATTAGAGAGAGAGAGAGAGAGAGAGAGAGAGAGAGAGAGAAAGAGAGATTTCTCAGTAAAATGCCCTTCAAACTAACTTTGATACTAGAGCCAGATTTTAACAATGTCATAACCTTTAGTTTACCATTGATTCAGCAAAATTGGCAGATTACATTTTTTAATCAAATTTTTTAAGGACAAGGATGCCATGTATATTGTATATTAAATTGATTCTAATAAGGTTCTGTTTAGGTTTAGATAAAGATATTTTTGAGGTAAATTTATTGGTTAGCATGTATTTTTTCTTGTCTATTCACTGTCTGTTTGTAGGCAGGTATCTAATGCAAACCAAATTGCAATCTAGAACCTTGCTAATCAAAGGATTAGCTTAATATGGGAGCTTGTTAGAAATGCAGACTCCCTCCCCAGCACTCCCGTGACTTAGAATCTGTGTTTAATAAGATCCCAAGGCTTAGAGAAGCACCGATCCAGAAGAGCTAGGAATAAAACTGGAAAGCTGTCATCCCAAATGTGCTATCCCATTAGCATGTAGTGTGGGCAAATTCCACTAAGCCCACATTCTGAAATAGTTAAGTGTGGGTAGTGGTGGAGAAAGTTGTTTAGAGAAGTGCAAATGCTAGTGAACCCTTTGCCCATATGAAGATGCTCAATGTGGGCTAATAGAATAGTGGTGTCTTTTTCCCTTCTTATAGGCAGAGCAATTTTGTTCCAGTCGGAGCCTAAGAGTTACCCTCACTGGAATCTGTTTTAGCTCTTGTGTCCTGACTTTTGGAAGAATGACATCTCTCAGTTGGTGAGTGGGAAACTGATTCTGCTGTTGAAATAGAAATGTGTTTTCAAGTGGAACCTACATCAGGAGAAACTGTACAGCCAAGAAACAGCTTTTTGGTACCTAATGATATTTGTAAGAGATAAAAATAAATAAAGGAAGAAATGAATGAAAAACACAGGAAAATAGTAGATTTACTTTAAAATTCCATAGTTGCCTTCAAAATTCTATATTGACCTATCCACAAAGCATTATATGCAGTTGTATATCAAAATAGTATTGAAAGAAAGATGAAATGATACCTGTTTTCAAAATTGTTCAGCTTATAGAATGTGATCTTTTCCCCTCAAGAAGAGTTCCTCCAGATTTTTCTGGCTTAATTATATGTTTTTAAAATTTAGCACTGGTAATTCTTTGAATTGGTGTAGGATGGGAATATTCTACACAAAGGTATATTCCTTTGCTCAAAGCCCTCAACATGAAGTCTCCCAGACTTTGATATACTTTTCCTTAAAAATCATTCTGTGTCCCAGCCAACTTTGTTACCTTCCTTTCCAACCCATTGAAGAGCCCTCTGGGAGAAGTCAAATCTGTCTACTTGAGCTCTGGATCCATGTCCTCACACCTCCTGTCAGTTATTCCCCTTCTCTCAGCCCCTTCAATTATTCCCTTTCCACTGAAGCTTTTGTACTAACATTTCAAATTACCTAAATATTGCCTATTTCAAAAGAAGCAAATCAACTTGTTGGGCCCTATTTCAATCTTTTACACTTTCACTGTGGTTCTCTTCTCTATGAATGGTCTCCATTTATTTATCCCCCATTCAGCCTTAATCCATTCCAATTTAAAATTCATTCCTACACTGTGCAGAGATTTATTTGCTAAAAGTCCTATAAATACATTTTAGTCCTCATATTACAGGGCTTATTTTCAGTGTGTGGCAAAATGTCAGTGATGCAAATACAGCAACATGTGCCTTGTAAGTCTCTCAACTTGTTTCACTTCTCCAGGGAATTTCAACCCATCTGTCTAAATGCAGTGGCAGCAGCAGCACCAAAACCTTTAAAAGGGAAGGGGTGGACTACACCTCCTTATCCTCCATATAAATTGCAAATTCCATCAGTAAGTGGAATCACTCAATGGCTTAGAAAGGTTTCCCAGTGAATGCTAGAAAGGCTTATCCACATCTGTCACTGAGACACATTTTAGATGGACTTACCTGGAACTCCTGAGGTGGAGATGCTGTGCAATGAATCTTCTAGCTTTAAAGGTAGGGTCAGCTCGCAAGGGGGAGTTCTGAATTATCTGACAAGGAAATGGAATCAGTGGGAATGATGCACATTTTCTCACTGGCAGCACCCATGAACCTCAGGTTTTGAGTAATAAGTTCCTCAGATGACAGAACCATCACTAAACATCAGAGGCAAGAAAACTGTTGTACTTCCTATGTTAATTAAAAAACAGTTTGGGGGGGGGGAATTCCTGGGAAGATGGCATAGTAGCGAGCTTGCAGAACTCAGTCTTTCCACCAAAACAACTATTAAACAGGCAGGAACTGTCTGCAACAACTATTTTTGAAATTTGAGAGGCCAGAAGGACATTATATGGAATTCAGAGAAGAGTGGGGAGAAGAGGTTGATAGATTATGGTAAAGAACTGTAAACTGTTCTCTCCATGTAGCAGCTACCAGCGCCCATCCCCCACTCTTGCAGCAGGCTGACATGGGGCCCAGTCCCTGGTTAGCTGGTGACAGAAAGGGACATAAAAAAACCTCTTCTCCAATAATAGGGGAATAACAGTAACTCTAACAGCCTATCACAGATCACAGCATTTGATTAGTGAATTTGGATGGTTGGGTCCTGGCTCTGAGGGCAAAGGCAGTAACAGCCATTGTTTCCACCCTGGACAAGGGTGGGGGTAGTGGAGACTTAAAGACACAGCATTTCCTCAGGGCTACAGGGACACATAGCTGAAGGGCTACAGTTGCTGGGAAGGCCAGGAAAATCATCTTTGGGGAGCTACAAGAGAAGCATTTGGCACCCTTATTGACCTCTCCACAGGAGAGGAAATGGAATCGATGGGAATGCTAGGGCACTTTGGAGCAGCTCTGAACCCCCTTTGTGGGTTCCTGGCCCTGTATTGGCTGGAAAAGACCAAACTGGGAAAGGCCTCCCCAAGGTGACCCTCCTACCAGAATGTGCCCTCCAGGCAAAAGCAACTTGAGACAATGAAAGGAGTGTAAAAACTATAGAGATGGACAGTCTGGGACAAAGACCTGCTGGCTTCAAATATCTGGTAGAGAGAGGTTTGCCCCCTGGGAAACAGAGGGACAACCACACTCTATAAACAGGGAAGCTACAAAACAACTAAATCGCGAAAGCCCAGGACAAGACAAAGGCCCAGAAAGACAGGAAAAGCTGCACACTGCATTTGTCTTGGGCAGACCTTCTTGATAGGAAGGCTGAAGCTCAAGTAAACCTCTAATCACCAACTGGTACAAAACCAAGAAACAGACAACCCAGGGAGTAAAGCTAAGAGTTAACATTTTAAAATACTAGAATGTACAGTGTGCAACAAACGAGTGTAAGACAAAGAAACAGGAAATTATGGCTCATCCAAAGGAAGAGGATAAAATACTGAAAACAGCAATGAAGAAAATGAGAATGTGAACATAGGGAACAAAACTTTTTAAAAAATGATCTTAAACATGCTGACAGAGATGAAGGAAAGTACAAAGAAATAAATAAAGGATATCAGAAAACAATGAAAGAACTATATGAGAGTCTAAGTAAAGAGATAGAAATTTTTAGAAGGAACCAAACAGAACTACTGGAATTGAAGACCACAATACCTGAAATGAAAAATACCCAGGAGAATCTCCAGAGTAGGTTGGAGCTGGAAAAAGAAATAATCCATGAACTTGAAGACAAGACACTTGAAATGAGTCAGGCTGAGCAGCAGAAAGTAAAAAGAAATATTAAAAGTGAAAATAGCCTAAGACAGCTGTGGGACAGCATCAAGTGCACCGGAATATGCATTATGGGAGTCCCAGAAGGAGAAGGAAGGAAGGGAGGGAGGGAGGGAGGAGAGGAAGTAATTGTCAAGGAAATAATGACAGACAACTTCCCAAACATAGCAAAATATGTGAAAATATCCAAGAAGCTCAGAGAACACCGAACTACATAAGGATGAAGAAAAATATACCCCATCATCAACTAATTACACTGTCAAATGTAAAGGGAAAGGAGAGAGATCTGAAAACTGCAAGAGAAAAGCATCGTGATGCATGCAAGGGAGACCAAATTAGATTGAGTGCCAGTTTCTCATCAGAAACCAAGAAGGCAATAAGGCAGTGGGTTGAAATACTTACTTACTTGTAAGCCTGTGCTGAAGGAAAATAACTGCCAGTCTAGAATTTTATATCTGGTGAGACTCTATTTCAAAACGCAGAGATTGGCAGAGTGGACAAAAAATGCATAGCTCAACTGTATGCTGTCTGCAAGAGATTCATCTTAAAGTAAAAGATACAAGTAGGTTGATGGCGAAAGGATGGAAAAAATATACCATGCATGTAATAACCAAAAGAGAGCTGGGGTGGCTATAATAATGTCGGATAAATAGACTTTAAGTCAAAAACAGTTACGAGGGACAAAAATGGTCATTACATATTGATAATGGGAAAGATTCAACAGGAAGATGTAACAATTATAAATATATATGCACATAATATCAGAGCCCCAAAATACCTGAAATAAATACTGACAGATTTGAAGGGAGAAATTGAGGGCTTTATGTTAATAGCAAGATACTTTAACATATAACTCTCAATAATGGATACAATATCTAGTTAGAAAATCATTAAGGAAGTATAAGACTTACATGATACATTAAACCAACTAGAGTTAACAGACATATATAGAAAACTGCTCCCAACAAAAACAGTATACATTCATCTTGAGTGCACAGAGACCACTCTCCAGGATAGACCACATGTTGAATCACAAAACCATTCTCAATAAATTAAAAATATTGAAATCATACAATGTATATTCTCCAACCATAATGGAATTAAGCTAGAAATCAGTAACAGAGGGAAAAAGGGGAAACTCAAAAATATGTAGAAATTAAATGGCATACTCTTAAACAACTAATTAGTTAGAAGCAAAATTAGGAAATATCTTGAGGTGACTGAAAATAAAAATATAACATACCAAAATTTACCCTAAATTATTCACTTGCCTCAGGTATGTTACTACATGACTTATACAAAATAATTCAAAACAACATCTGCTGTCAAGTTCCACTTCTTGAAAGATGGAGTGGACATATTTTTCCCACTTCCTTGCCAAACACAGTTAAAAACATAAGGCATTATATATAAAACAATCATAAGATGACTCAGAGAGGTGGAGAAAAGAAGGAAGACCAGTTACAGATCTTGGTACTCGAGGGATAACAATGTAGTGAGTACCATGGGATTTATTTTTGCCTCATGTATCCCAGATTGGGTAATGAGGCCAGAAACACCAATGGGCATAGACAAAAACAACAAAAAATGCCATATATTTTAATAAATTTATAAGTGGCTATTAGAATAATCCAGACAAGAGATTAAGGTGGCTCCAATCAGGGTGATGGCAGAAGAGGTGATAATTGCTAGATATTTTGATATCAACAATTTTGCTACAATACTGATTATAGGATTTGGTTGCTTGGAGTTATGTTACCCAGAAAAACACGTTCTTCATCTTAATACATTTCTGTGGGTGTGAATCCATTGTAAACAGGCTCTTTTGATGACATTACTGCAATTAAGGTGTGGCCAACTGAATCAATTTGGGTCTTTTTTTTTCATAATAAACTTTATTTTTAAGGAGGTTTTAGATTACAGAAAAGATACATCAAAAGTATAGGGGATTCCCATATACCCCACTCCTCCCCCTCTCATATTTTTCCCTGTAAATAACATTTTATATTTGTGTGGTACATGAGTTACAATTGATGAATAAATATTGAAGCATGGCTTCTCAGGTCTATATTTTACATTATGGTTTACACTTTGCACTGTACAATTGTATAGGTTTTATAAAAATGTATAATGACCTGTATCCATCATTGCAATGTCATGCAGAACAATTCCAATGTCCCCAAAATGCCCCATGTTACACTTATTCTTCCCTCTCCTTCCCCTCAGAACTCTAGTAACCACTGCCTTTACATCAATGTTATAAGTTCTTCCATTGCTAGAATAATAATAAGTCTACTTTGATCCATGGTTGCATTCCCACCTTATGTTTGTTCATATGTTGAGGATTTGGGGATGGATGTCTGCTTTGCATTAGATTGAGAGGGGCTTAGATCTTATGGGGTAAATGGAAGGAATTTAGATCTTATGGGGCAAATGGAAGGAGCCATTTTGCTTGCAGTTGCAGATACTCTTTGTTTTTTGGGATGGGCGTTGTCCGTCACCATTATTTTGTTAGTTGTCCTGGGTGATGAACTGGAGAATAGGTGTTGGCTGTAACTCTGCTGAGATTCAGGGCTCAACCAGCATATGAACAGAATGAAGATTTGAGTTTCAGGGATATATATACACACATGCATACATATATATCTTATTCTTAGTACTGGAGGCTTTATAGAGAAGGCCATCGAGAGGGAATTTGGACACAGACAAGAAAGCCATGAAGAACAACTAGAAGTGGCAAGTCAAGAGAAAGGAGAAGACATCGCCATGTGCATGTCAATGGGAAGGAAAAGCTGAGGAACCCCAGAATATATTGATCTTCTGAAGGAAGCAAGCCTTCTAGTCTCTGACATCATGAGCCAATAATTCTTGTTGTTACTCCAACCCACTGTATGGCATTTGTTTTAGAATCTGGAAAACTGAAACATAGGGTGTGAGAGAAGAAGAGTGATGAGGCCAAAATTTTAGGGTGGGTACTGAAAGAATGGAGTTAACATCAACTGAGATGAAGGAATAACAATTTAAATCATTGAAAAGCTGTAGCAAGTAGTTGATTCTACCAAGTAATAAAATATGTGTTTGCAAAGGGCTGCTATTTCCTGGAAAAAATAGACTCTAAAATATCTGAGCTCATTTTACATATGTCTGTTAAAACAATGTAACTTTAAAGAAAATGTAGTGCAATGAAAACTAAAAACTTAGTTGCAATATAATCCCTATATAAATTCACCCCACTAAAATAATTTAGGCGTCTAGCCTGTGTCCAAATTATATAGTATTATTAGTATGTTGCCAAAATATTTTACAGATATTGTCAATTTAAACTTTAAACACTTTTTTTATGAAATGTTTTTTGGAAAGTTCATATATATATGTATGTGTGTGTGTGTGTATATATATATTTGAGAAGTTGTGAATCTAAAAAGCAATCATGCTTAATGTGCAGAATTCCCACACAACACCCCTCCACCAACACCTTACATTTTTGTGGAGCATTTGTTACAGATTATGAGAGAAGATCATCAGACTATTACTACTAACTATGATCTATAGCATACATTTGGTATATTTTTCCAAACACAATTAATGTAAATTATAGACTATAGTTAATAGCAATATTGTAATATTCTTCCATCAATGTCAAAGAAGGTACTGTGGTAATAATGGTGGGTATAGAAATTTCCTTTTGATACTTGAGAATTATATTGTTTTCTCTTGATTTCTTGATTCTTGATTAGAGTATATTAAAATATGAAAGAAATGAGGGCATAGTTAAAGATCAAACATCTACAAGACTTTCTGGGCTTCAAATTTCTCACTAACACTCATATTTTGATACTCTAACATGAAAATATGCAGCAATTTAAAAGACCAAAAAGTCACACATGTGAAAATGGACAAATCCATTCTCAGCAAGCAAAGCCAAGACAGTAATATACATCTTCAAATTTCCTTCATAAGACACTGTATATTCATTCTCATTTACTAGGAATCATTTTAAATGTTGAATTTGAATTCATGTAATGTCATAAAATTATACGAAATGTTTTTAGTAAATTGTAAACCTTGCATGCAAAAATAATATAGAAATGCAAAAGTGATTTCTCCTCATAGCAACAGGATACCTGAAAACCTCCCAGGTAGTATCTGAGTTTTACTTTCATTTCTGGATTTCCACACCAAATAGCTTGATTTAGCCGCTCTGAATGACTACACGTAATATGAGGAGAACATGAAGGAATTTACAAGTGTAATTTCAATATGAAAAGAATATGATATTGCTAGCTCACAATTGATACTATATTTTAGAACTTTTCCAAATTATATCTCAGCTATGAGTTTTATGAAATCCTAATTCCAGTTTTGCTTTTTATATGTCTTAAGCACTTGGAGGCATTTCCCTATAATTTATCAGCATGTCTCACTGCCAATGTCACTATTATGAATCCAATATTTCCAGCACCTCTTGGTAGCTGGCTCATTCGAACCCTGGCTTCCAGTGGAAATGTCATTTTCCACCCTGTATGAATTTAAATGGAAAATCATGGACACTGTGATACCAAGCTGCATCAAAGTCCATGTCTGGTTTATACCATACACTCTTTAGAGTGAGGGACTGAGTTTTGTCTTTATATTTTAATTCTTGTGCCCAGGACATTTTAGCTGAAAAAACACACCTATATCCCCATGAAGCCAGAAAAGAATAGTGGCAATGGGATTGATTAAAAAATAGAAATATAGTTCACTAAACTTTTGGACCCTAGAGATTAATGGCTGTGGATTTCTGTTAGATAACCTGAAGTTATATTAGTGAATCATTCAGAGAAAATGAAATAATGAGGATTCACTACAGGGATGCCCCAGTAAGAACAGAACAGAGCAAGAACAGTCAAACTTACTAGTAAATTGCTTTGGTGACATAAGGGGGGGGTCACCAAGACTTTACTTGGATCGGGGGCTCCCTCAAAGAATTGATACCTAAACCAAGACATGAAGAAAGTCACAAAGAAAACACAAGCATTAGCCAAGAGAAAGAGAGAGAACTAAATGTTCAAAAGGGAAGCAGATGTGGCTCAAGCAGCTGGGCTCCTGCCTACCACATGGGAAGTCCCAAGTTTAGTTCCTGGTGCCTCCTAAAGTAGACAGTGAGCTGGCGTGATGTGCAGGTGCAGCAAGTTGATGCAACAAGATGATGCAACAAAGGACACAAGAACAAAAACATAATGAGAGACACAGCAAAGCAGGAATGGAGGTGGCTCAAGTGATTAGTAGCCTCATTCCTATATCAGAGGTCCCAGGTATGGTTCCTGGTGCCTCCTAAAGAAACAAGGAAGACAAACAGGCACAGCAAGTGCAAATAATGAGGAGGTGGGGAGAAAAAAATTTTAAAAATAAAATATATATTTAAAAAAAAGAATAGCCTGTTTGAAAGTCAAAAGTCAAGAAAGCACATGTTCAGCTGCAGCCCTGCAGGTGGGCTACTAAGTCTGGAGCTGCAAGTGAAGGTTGAGGAGCCACAAACAATGTGGCTGGTGGGAAGACAAGGGCAAGACTAAGGGTTCCTAATTCCTGTTTGCATGTTCACATGTCTTAAATGTTCTATAAGGTCATAAAAGTTGAACAAAAGGTGTTTGAAGCAATGCAGAAATAATGATGAAAGTTAAGAAAGGAATGGAAAACAACTCAATTCTACAGAATATGAACTAACAAGAGAAGCTCATTGTCTCTTTCAAATTTACTATGCTTCTTTAAGCATATTTCATTGTCATAAAATAGGCAACAGCATTCCATGTTAACCTTGGTAACATATCATGATTAAAAGTTTAAAGTCTTCCAGGAATGTGGTGGACTAGAAAGACACAAAGACACAGGACTCTCTTCTCTCCCAGAAAAATAGCTAGAGGACAGGCAGAAATGGCCTGGAAGAAAATGTTCTAGGGTTTAGGACACCAAAGAAAGGATGGACAGCACCCAGAAGAGAGGAGAGCAAAGGAAAAGAATCACGATGGAAAAAATGTGAGTTTAAAGTGGCAGCTGCAATTGTTTGCTCTGTCCCCCAAACTATAGATACTTTTGAATTCTCAAGCCTTGTGGCTGATGGCCACAGACAAAGGGGGCCCCAGGGATCCATCTCCCTAGGAAAGGAAAAAGAGAGGGACACAGCCTAAGGCTGACTCAGCTTTTGACCTACAAATTTGATCTTTTGTGTCCCAGGAGCCCTTCCAGGCAATGAGGGGCCATGCCATTGTTTGGCTTGGGAACCAGCAAGGATCTAAATAGAACCTCTGACCCTTTCAATCTCCCTTTCTACTAGGAGGACTGGTTGTTGAAGATGCAGAAGAAAAGAGTGGAATTACATCTTACACAGGAAAAGGGAGGGAGCTGCTGGCAAAGGTTGGAGAACTACCTCTGAGAAATTTTGAATTATGAGAGTGTAACCATTTGATGTAATTATGAATTCCAAAAATCAATATTGATTCATGCTTATAAACTGATCTCTTCATCTGGGCATGTTTAAGTTATGATTAGGGCATTGACTGGGCCATGTGAGTAGGGCATTGAGCCCCACCCCTTGGTGGGTGGGGGAATCGAATATAAAAGGCAAGACAAAGGACAGAGGGAGCAGATTTGAGAAGCAGTTTTGATGTTGGAGTTTGGATGCTAGAGTTTGGATGTTGGAGAGAAGGCCCTGGGAGAAGAAAAGTGAGCCTTTCGCCTGATCATCTATAGCTGGCCTTGTGGAGGAAACAGAAAAACTAATCCCAGAGAGAAATGCAGAAACGCAGCGCCGGGAAGAGAGGAGCCCAAGATGCCTGAACCCTGGTAAACTTCAGCAGCTGTCTTGCTCCGACATGTGGCAATGGACTTTGGTGAGGGAAGAAACTTATGCTTTGTAACTGTAAGATTCTACCCCAAATAAATACCCTTTATGAAAACAAACCAATTATTGGTATATTGCAATGGCACCCCTTTTGGCTGACTAATACAGAGGGTCTCAGCCTCCTGACAGGAATCTTTTTCACAATAATTGGGTCTGTGTTGCAGTAAACACTCTGAAAAGGCATTGAATTGAGAGGGCTTTCAAAGAGTACGATCTGCTAGCAGACTAAGGAAGTGCATGTGAGGAAATTAAAAGTAAATAAGTAAGAGAAGCTTTTTCTGGCCTTTACAGCCTCCCTCCCCAAGGCCCTAGGAAGTGGGTCTGCACCCATTCCTGGGTCCACAGCTCAGTTTTGAACAAACATGGACAACCCTAAAGACCTAGAACAAGTTGAACAAAGAATCAAAGAACAGGAGTAACACACAGCCTCCCATCAATAAATCCCTATGAAAGAAGGAAAAACTGAGCATCTGAGTAAACTCACCATCATAATAAGATGCCTAACCATCAGCAAAAATTACAAGCCATACTAATAAAATAGAAGAAATGGCCCAATTAAAGGAATATATCAAAACCCCAGAGGAAAAACACCCACAGGATTTGAGACAACTAATCAATGATATGCACACAAATTTCCAAAATCAAATTAATGAGTTGAAAGACAACATGGCTAAGAGATAAAGGACATCAAGAAGACCCTGAGTGAGAACAAAGAAGAATTTGAAAACCTGGATAGCAAAGTAAGAGGTCATGGGAATGAAAGACACAATAAGATAAAAAAACACATCAGAGGCATACAACAGCAGATTCAATATTATAGAAGAAAGAATAAGTGATATAGAAGACAGAACTGCTGGAATTGAAGAGAGAAAAGAACAAAGAGAGAAAAGAATGGGAAAAACTGAGCAAGGACTCAGGGAGTTGAATGATAATATGAAACACAAAAACATACATGTCATGGGAGATCCCGCTGGTGAAGAGAAGGAAAAAGGGGAAGAAAAAGTATTTGAGGAAATAATGGCTGAAAATTTCCCAACCCTCATGAAAGAAATGAACTAACATTTTCAAGAAGCACAGCATACCCCAATCATGGATAAATGCAAATAGACCCACTCCAAGACACGTAATTCTCAGAATGTCAAATGTCAAAGATAAAGAGAAAATTCTGAGAGCAGCAAAGGAGAAGCAAATGTTCACATACAAGGGATACCCAGTAAGACTTAGTGAGGATTTCTCATCAGAAACCGTGGAGGCAAGAAGACAGTGGTATGATACAATTAGGATACTGAAAGAGAAAAACTGCCAGCTGAGAATTCTTTAACCAGAAAAATTGTCCTTCAAATATGAAGGGGAGTTTAAAATATTCACAACCAAACAGAAACTAAGAGAGTTTGTAAAAAAGAATCCAACTTTGCAGGAAATATTAAAGGGAGCCTCACAATCTGAAAGAAAAAATACAGGACAGAGAGGCTTGGAGGAGAGTATAGAAGACAAGAAAAACAGAAAGAATAACCAAAAAAGTAATAAAACAGACAAAAATAATATATGACATATAAAAACCAAAGAATAAAATGGTGGACGTAATTAAGGCATTTACAGTAATATCATTGAATGTGAATGGATTTAACTTCCCAATCTAAATATCTAGGCTGACAGAATGGATAAAGAACATGAGCCATCCATATGCTGTCCACAAGTGACTCACCTTAGAACCAAGGATACAATCAGGCTGAAAGTGAAAGGCTGGAAAAAGATACTACACACAAACAGTAACCAAAAAAAGAGCAGGTGTAGCTATACTAATATTGGACAATACAGACTTTAAATACAAAGAACTTATAAGAGATATAGTAGGCTATCTATTAATAAAAGGACAATCACCAGGAAGAAATAACAGTCATAAATATCTATATACCTAACCAGGGTACCCCCATATGCATGAGGCAAATTCTGAAAAAACTTAAGGAAGAAATAGACATCTCTACAATAATAGTTGGAGACTTTGGCCCGCTACTCTATCACATCATTAGATAGAACAACTAGATAGAAAATCAACAAATAAACAGAGAACTTAAACAATATGATAAATGAGCTAGACCTGACAGACATATACTAAACATTGCACCCAAACTCAATGGTTTATACATTCTTCTCAAGTACTTGTGGATCTTTCTCTAGGATAGACCAGTTGTTAGGTCACAAGACAGGTCTCAATAAATATAAAAAGATTGAAATTATATGAATCACCTTCTCAGATCATAATGAAATTAAACTGGAAATGAAAACTAGACTGAAAAGAGGAGGGAAAATCTCAAATGTGTGGGGGCTGAACAACACGCTCCTAAATAAGCAGTGGTTCAAAGAAGAAATTGTAAGTGAAAATAGTAAATACATTGAGACAAAGAAAAATGAGAACACAACATATCAAAACTTATGTGATACAGTGAAGGCAGTGCTGAGAGAAAAATTTATAGCTTTAAATGCCTATATTAAAAAAGAAGAAAGAGCTAAAATTAAAGATCTAACTGAACAATTGGAGAAACTGAAAAAAAAAAAAAGAAAA
>PVKH010005576.1:0-21950 GCA_004027955.1 Chaetophractus vellerosus | reverse complement strand
GGTGGGGGGTGGGGGTGGAGTAGGGGTTCTAAGTTCCTGCCAGGTACCAGACAGTTGCTTGGCACTGCTGATACAGTTTTCTACATGGAGTTGCTTGCCCACATAAAAAAGAGCATAGGTTAAGGGATGGGTCCTTTCACCAATTAGACACAATGGGAAGGAAGGAAGAAAAGTTGGAAACTGAGAGTTACTTTTTAAAAATTGTATAACCCTTTCAACTTGAACAGGAACAAATTAACTTTAGGGACCATGTCCTGCCAGAGTAATCTCTCATCAAGTAACTCAGTGTAGTTACTAGAAATTTACTAAACTATAACCCCAAACTTTTTGAACCTTTAAGAGCTTTACATTATTTTATTTTTTAAATTGTTTACAATGTTGGCTCCCTGATTCATCCCATACATATATAATTCAGATCATCTGATTTTTTTCTATTTCTATTTTCTTAAATGCAAAAAAATCAAATAATACACATGTATTGTGATTAAAATCCATAATCCCAATCAATCAATTATACTGGTCCTTATGTTAGTGTTTACCTCATTTATGGTGTTAAATCTACAAACAAGAAAGCTACTGTATTATGTCAGCCTGAGACATTCTCAGTGTTGTGAGCTAATATTTCATAAAAGTTTGATTTCTAAAGATCCCGTGACAGTCTTCCCTAAAGCTACAGGAAAAGTCTAACATAAATGAAAATAGAGTAAGTCCAGAAACTATCAGAGTCTATGTGAACACATAGATGAGCAGTCATTGCCTCATAAAGTGTTTCTACATCACGTATCTATGACCTAGGAAACATTTAATTGAAGAGATAGATAAATAAAAATTGGCTTTCAAATTCAGGGCATAAAGGAAAGGGTACCCATTCTGAATTTCAAACAAGGATTTCCTCTAAGCCTCCAAAGTTCCTCATCCAAATATGGGAGCACAAGAGCACAATCTGGTATTCAAAGTTTATCCACATGTAAGATGGACTATCTTAATCAATCCAAAATGGCCTGGTCATATGCTCATTCTGTTTTGCCCTAGCCTCCTGCTCCCTTATGATCTTGCCATATTTCTCCTCGACTCTAAGGGTAGTTAAGCAGGGCACACTGGGAGCCCTTGAGTTCCCAGAACTCTGGGAGCAGGTGGCAAAGGAAACTCTGAGTGAGCTCTCCACTGACTCTAGTGTTGTCCGTGCCTCCCCGATAAGCAACTCCTATTAAAAAAAAAGACCAAGCATCCACTAGAACAAAACCAAGCAGGCCTATTTAATTAGGGCAAATGCTTGATAGCCACTTCTTCAAGTTAAACACGCAGCCACCCAGGCCTAGGAGGTCTGATTAATTTTAATATGCATGGTCCTGACAAGTGCCTCGAGGGTGACTGAATGAAAAACACACACGCGCACAAATGCACAAAATCCTCCAGCTAGCCTGACAAATCAGCTTCAGAGAAATGCTGTGTATGTTGCCCAGATTAGAGTGTTACTATTCAGCAAGGGCCTGGACCTTCAATGCGAGGGACAAGTGGCCTCAGAAACAGGTGGCTAGCTCTTCACTCTTGAATAAATGATAGCTCCAGAAGCTGTGGCTCCTCAGCAACAGAAAGGGCTGGCACGTTCGCTTCGTGCTGATTTGTGAAGTACAGCCCGGGTTAACGAGTCTTCCTTAAGTGATGCACACTTTAAAAGTGAAAGTCAAGAAAAACAGAGGTACCCTGTTTATAGGAAAGGTGTAGGAAACTAGAAACATTTGGGTAAATGGGTTTGAAGCGATTTATACAGTCCTGCTAGTAAACATATTCATGTTTGAGCGGGAATCAAATAGAACACTTCCAATATTAAGACACGAATGGCCAACTAAACAAAGAATGATGGTGGATTGATCACAGAAGGATGAAGATAAAGGATGGAATCTTAAATATCATTACATTTTATTACCAAAAGTACAAGTGGTAGTTAAAAAGAAGAACAGGAACTTCCTTAGTTAAATGAGTTCCATGTACACACAACCCTGAGTAATCAGCTCAGGGATGTATCGCTATAAAGAAGATTCCCAAAGCCAGTCCTGAAGCCTTTACAAATCTAAGCCAGAAGCTCCTTCAAGGAAATATAAACTAATTTTCTAAAACACATAATGAAACCAACAATATCAGGATAAACCACTATGATGGATACACTTGAAAAGGAGATGACAAGGAACAAGTTTCATTTTATTGTTGAAAAACTGCAAGGCTTCAAACTCAGCTAGCTAACTCTGTGCTAAAGTTAAAAAACCAAAAAACAAAAAAATCCTCTTTCCAAAAGAAGTAGGCTCTACAACATTTGAGGGTGTCTTCTTGTCCTGACCTTTGGAAAATAAACTCTTTTCTTTTTCATCATTTTATGAGTGTCAATTTCCATACAGTGTTGCCTCTGAAAAGGGTGCCTGGGGGTTAGACTCTAGTTTGCTCTACAGGACGAGAGATGTTTCCCAGTGACAGACTGCGCAGACGAACACATCACCACAACGCATAGGAGAAGCCTCCAACGGCAGTGGGAGTGTGAGGGACAAAACTTAAAAGGGCTCAAGTGAAAAGTACCCTTGTTTGTCCTTCAGTGGAACAGCACTTACAAAGCCTCTTCAACATGTACTTCGTCAAAAAGACAGTGAGGAACTAAACAAAAGCAATCCAAACCTCTGCCAATTAAAGTTATCTTTAGGCTTTCCCCCTGATCTGTTCACTTTTTATTTCTTCTATCTCATCAAATGTGATTTTAAAACAAGAGTGAATTTCAAAGTGCCCCCCCTTCTTTGCCCAATTAATGGAACGCTTTGGGATTTTTAATTTAATAAAGCCAAAATCCATAATTTCCCCCTAAAAATCACAATTTCAGAAATTGATGAAATGAGGGGTAATTCAGAATTTCTATTTCAACATGAACTGTTAATGAGATATCGTTCAGTTTAATTTCTAAAAGGCTGCTCAACAAAAGACATTTCGATGATGCTAAGAACAGGTGTTGTGATTTATAACATAAACTCAAACATCAAACACACAATGCCTGTTGGTGTGCTCACGAGGCCAAATATCATGCACTGGGGTCCTATCTTTTCTGCAGAATAATTACACACAATGCTGTAGCACACCACGGACAAAAAGATACTGCTTATGAGACCTACTTTAGAAACCTTAAAGTAAGTCTTTAACAGAAAAAAAAGCTTTAGAAGACCTAATGGTTCTACATGTCAACACATTTGTAATAAAAATTAGTGTATTAACACATAATTATTTCTGGAGACAAGCACCAGTAAAAGAATCATAGACACTGTAACTAGCTAAAATGAATTATTTTCCATAGATGCGTCAGAGGCAAATACTAAAAAGATACATTATACAATTATATCCAAAAGTATTTTTAACTTTTAAGAGAGGGTATTCATGGACAATACTTTAGACCTAATTTTTTGTTTCATAATTATGTAGGACTGAACTTAAATATTAAGCAAACAAATTCTACAAATGGGATAGTGGATTTAAGTGACTTCTTGGTTATTTGTCACTAAGAATTTGCATGGCACTGCACAGCATCCAAGTGATAAACATTTAAGTTTTTTCCACCAAGGAGAATAAAGTCATTCCCATTATGTCTGACACAGAGACAGACAAATAGAGAAAGAGAGAATGAAAATGCCAATATTTCTTTTACCTAATAATTTTAGCTGTAAGAGGAATGCCATGATCTATAGGTGCTCAGCGGGTGAAGGCTTGAGGTCTGGCACAATATACAATTTTTTGAAATCCATTCCCTTATTTTTATTAGTTCTTAGGAGATGAGAACTAACTTTTCCTCTGAAGTCCATGCTAAAAAAACAATGAACTGTTGCATGGAGAGTACCACCATGTGATTTTGGTAATGGGTTGTGCATTTAGGGTCTCGCAGTATAAAATTGTAAGCAAATGTTTACTGAAGAAGTTCAGAAAAAAAAAAGGTTCTGGTTGTGCAAATAATGATAAATTCTAGTTCTAGTAGCAGGGACTAAAAACTTCACAAATACATGCAGTTTCTCAAACACAAAGAACACGCTCATCCATGCACGTACACGATTTTGGAGGTGGGGATGTCATACTCTAAGAAGGACAACACAGGTAAGACACTAAAATAAAACCAGGCATATGTGGGGTCTGAAAAGGAGCACCCACACGCATATGATAGTAAAGAAAACAGAAAAAAGTAGGAAAAAGGAAGAGCAAATAAACCATGTAAGAGAAAGCTAGAATCTGAGAAAATTATGAAATTTTGGCAAAGGAAACCTAAATATATTTGGCTTCAACAAGTTCATATTTATGGTATAAACAGGAATATAACAAATATATAAATCCAAAGTTAAACTATCCCTCCTTGTTTCACATTTGTCACAATTTATAATTTCATCCATAGCAACTTAAAGACATTTTCTTTCTCTTTAAAAGACAATAATTCAGTTAGAAAGCACCTTGTTCGGCCTAATATTTGGTGTGTGTGTGTGTGTGTTTTAGGGGGAGTTATAAACATCCTAAAAGACAATAATTTGGCTAGGAAAGAACTTGTTCTGCCTAATATTTGGTGTATGTGTGTGTGTGGTTTTTTTTTTTTCCAAGGAGGGGGGGGGGTATATAAATAAACATCAAAACTACAACCTGAAAACAAACAATCACCAAAAATACTACTACCTGTCGCAAGATTTTCACAACTGTTGGGTATGTTGTTTTGGTTGTTGACTACATACACTAAATCTCCAGATTTTTGCAGGTCTGAACCAGAGGTTTTCGGTACATAAAAGCATCTTGGGAAAGTAGCACTGGAAACTAATATTTCAGGTGTGCCTATGACAACAATGTTCCTAGCAAGCCAGGATGTGCTAATGACAATAACTGGTAGAATTCCAAGTTGCTTATAATTTACAAAGTAATTTCATAGGCATTACCTCCCTTCAACAACCCTCTGATGAAAGTAGGTCAGAAGCACTGTCAATTGAGGCAGATATTCATTACATTAACACAATTATTATGGCAAATTAAAGGCAACTATATTTAATGTTTCTTACAATGTAAATTATAAGGTAGAGAAGCTCAATTTATGCAAAGAAATCGTTGTTTAAAATTTGAAAATTGCATTCCCCCAAAATGTTACAAAATTCAAGAATCAAAATAGGTAAGATTACACTCCCAAATATGGCTAAATATTTATGAATTATTGCCTCAAAATTGGAGATTGAAAACTAAACTATATACATGCACTCATAATCACAGTAATCACTGGCAGAATCAAGACTAAAACTAAATAACCAACTCACAATCAAGGTACTTTTTACATTGTAGAATCAGATAAAAGTTATGGACTATTCCTCCAAAAAATACACAAATACACATATTTTCACCATTTTGCATAAGATTTCCAGGATTTATAAACCCTTTGAAGAAACTCTTGAATCCCGAGTTTGGAAACTCTACCCTTGAGGGAACATGTTGGAGTGCTTGAAAGAATGGAAGGAATAGGGAAGGTGTTGAAAGAAACTACTTATTTTTCCTTCATCAGAGTCCCTAAAATGATCTGTATGTAGGGAGGAGGATAGGGAAGGTCTAACAACAAGCTGCCCCCATGCAGAGGCCATCACGATCACAAGGATACCTTTCCAACTCTCCGACCAACTTTATACACCTAGAAAAGGTGCTGGTCTCCACCAGTTATCACTTTGAAATCCGGAAAATGATTCAAAGATAACACAATTCACTTCCCAGATTGTCTACAATAGTAGGGGAGAATTATTATCTATGGTTGCTAATCTATAGATGATAGCAACATATTTCCTTAGAAAAATATGTAATATTTGAAACATTAAAAGATTATTGAGAATATAAAGTTTTAATCAGTATAACAAACATTACACGCATATAGTTTAGTTTTGTATCTTAAGCCTTATAATATCTAGCTTTGTGACCTAGGACAACACTAACTTCTTTAAGATGAAAGAAAGAAATGACACAATCAATTGTAGGGAGTTTTAACAAGAAAGTCACACAAGGTTAAACAATGAGTTGTTTGCCATCCATACTTAAGATAATCATCGACCATGTGCCAAGTCAATTAGTAGACAGTGGAAAAGTTTAGATAATTAAACCAAGATCTTGTATTAAGACATTCACATACCATCTTGGATGACTGTAGATAAATAAACAATAAAGGCAGCATGGTAAGAATTATAAAAATTGGGGCCGGCTGTAGCCCAATTGGTAGGGCGCTGGTTTACCACATGGGAGGCCCCGGATTTGGTTCCCGGGGCCTCCTTGAGCGGGCAGACTGCCTGGAGAAGGCAAACTGCCGCGGGCAGGGCAAGCCGCCACAGGCAGGGCAAGCCACTGTGAGCAGACAGGCCACTGTGCGGTGAGCTGAGTCGGCAGGTCACCAAAGTGGGGGGGGAGACAAGGAGACACAGAAGAATGCAAAAATGAACACAGCAAGAACAAGCAGAAAGGGGGGGGGATATGTAATAAATAAAAAAATAAACCTTAAAAAAAAAGAATTATAAAAATGTAGAAGATGAATTTGTGTTGGCAGTATAGACCAAGCTGAATTCTGACTGAGTTCAGAGAAGGTGTCTGAGTCTTAAAAGGTGAATAAATATCCATGGGGTAGATAAGATAGAGAATGAATTTAAGACAGAGGAAATAGCATATGAAAAGGCACAACAGTTACAAAAACAGAATGTTGAGATTACTGCGTGCAGCTTGATAAACTTTTGGAGTGGGGTAGGAAGAAAGGTTAGGAAAAAAGGGCAGGTCAGATTATTTAGGGTCTTGGATTCTCGGCCAAGAGGTTTTACAGAGGACAACACTTTCCTACTAAGTCAAGTTCCTCCATATAATAATTGGGGCAAGTTGCTAAGCCTCAGGCTTTCGTTTTTAAAATATGAAATAATACCAACCCTCAGGGTTTTTGAGGATGAAATGAATACCCAACATATGGCAGAAGAGTCATATTTATGAAAGCCTCTCTTCTCCTTTCCACAAGAACTCTATGCACATACTGAAGCAGTAAACACGTCCTTTCTGCAAACATTTTGCATATCCATCACTTTGGAGGAGTTAATATAGGAGGAGAAACTAACAAATAAATGAACAATTAAAATACAGGGGAGTAAGGGCAACATTGGAGGCAAAACAACGGTTCTTAAGGGAAGTGAAAAAGTGAAGGCAGTGCATCTCCACTACTCTTTCTAGAAACTTAGAACTGGAGAGAAGAGAAGCAGAACTACAAATATAGGGGATGGGAATCAATGAAAGGTGCATTTCATTTGTAGTGTTTCAAGGCGGAAGAAACTTAAATGTACTTATAAGCTGAAGTAGTAATTTCAGAGAAGTTGGAGATAACAAAGACTTAATAAAGAAAGGCTAAAATGAGAAATCTGTTATAATCTCCAGATCTAAAAGGATTCTTTTCCAAAGGAGATAAGTTCTCATCAAAGCTAAAGCTATTCTTTCCCCTATACCATTAATGAGCTCAAAGTTTGAATGAAAAAAAAGATCTGAATCTGACCCCTAAAATTCAATCCTGATCTATATTGATTGGTCACCCCTGGCTACCTGGGATGTGAGAAAACAGAACATTTCTGGATAGCTATCTACCTTGTCTTTTTTAGGTAAATTAAGGCATCTGGTTACCTTAGACTTGTTTCAATTTAATGAATGGTGAAGTACTGTTTAAAAAACTAAGGTGTTGACACCCTTTCTAAACGAAGATAACAAAAAAAGAGTGAAGAATATCTGAATGTATGATATAACTGATTGGGAATAAAAGGAACTCGGACTCCTGGATTCTCTCAGAGGCTTTAACACCGATTTGCACATGATCTCCAGCATGTTTTAGCCTCAGTCTACCTCTCTCTAAAAAGAGGGTGGAGGCTTAAAATGTGGCTACATTTCAAGCCACTTCTCAATTGTTATTGTTTCACAAATATTTTGCTTCCAGACATTTTTATAGGCTACGTTTTTAATAAGATACCCTCCAATGTTTTTTCTGAGCCCTAGAATATGCTCTTTTCTCTAACCTCACTATACTTGGGGGGATAGTTTAAAGTGAGCTTACCTTCAATTTAGAAATTTGTGGAAATTTGCTCACCACTGAAGTATCAGGAATTTACATTAGTAGAAAAATGTGGAATACTATTTTATTATTCAACATTACAAAGGAATTTAGGCATATATGTGTTAAATGGCCAAAAATTATTACTGGCGAAATTCCTAATTTGAAGAACCAATCTAACTAGTGGTTAAGAGTATGGATTCTAGTTTAAATTGACCTCAGTTTGAAAAGTAATCCTGACAGTCATGCTCTGACATATTTAATCATCAGCTTCCTCATCTGAAAATGGAGATAAAAGTCTATCAGAGTATATAGTTCATGGAAATGGCACTCCCTAAAGTTGGCATGGCTATAAGGTTTATGTAGAGAGTAAATTAAATGCCATATAAGTTATTTATCACTAATTACTACTTAATGTGCACTTTATATATACTATTTTTTTCTATACATCACTCTTCAATATCTTGATACAGGAACCTCATTATCATTCTTAACAGCTAAGTCCAATAGTTAAAGGCCAAATGATAGAGCATAGTTACTTATCAACCATAATGTAACTATACTACATAGTAGAGTACAGATATTTTGAACTTCAAATTTCATTTGAAGTTTTAGCATTCTATGTCAGTTAAAGTGAGACTGGACAAATAAGACTCTAACATCAAACTTTTTTGTGTAGTGGCAGAGAGAAATTCTGATGGAGGAAAAAAATCAAATAAAAATGCATCAATATGTTTTATTCCTGTTTATAACTTTTAAAATATTTTAATTAATTGTTTCAAAAAATAGGCTAGCTCAGATAAAAGAGAACAGTCTTTTTTCAAGCCATATGCAAATCTAGCTTTCTTTCTAACCATTTCACCTCAGTGGCCTCCTTTGTCAGCACACCATTCTCCTCTAACTTCTGAGTGTCTGTTAGTTTGCTGTTGGCAGGGTAAGGTCTGAAACAATGCAGACTCTCTATTGAAACCTGCCCCCACCCCCATGAGAGTAGCAAAAGCATGAACAGGGCACCCTCATAATGATTTAGCTGGGGATTAATGAAATTTTCATCACAACCTGCTGTTCATTTTAATGACCTTTGAAAAACAATGGAAACATAGCTTGAGGGAAGAAAAGATTTTTATGGCATATCTTCCCAAGCTTAACATTCAGTTCCTTTCACCCCCTCTCTGTTCCTGTTATCCCCACCCTGCTGCTCTCCTCACAGAGCTACAGATCATTTGTACTGTACACAGGGTTACTGTTCTGGTGCTTAGATGATGTAAGGATTGGGTGTCCATTCTCAGCTCCGATCACATACTTTGCTTCATAGTCTTTAAAGCAACGCTTACTTTTCCACTTGGCGTGAGACTTACTCATCCCCCTAGATATGTTTGCCTATTTTCTCTCTCTGCAGTCTTAAAAAATAGAAAATTCCTTCAACATTATATTACTCTTCTATGGTACATTTTTAAGTTTATGTTTATTTTTCTTCGCGATTAAGATCACTTAACTCAAACACATAAAATTTTCTTTAATGCCTTTCTCAACTGTTGTACTCTTTTTTTTTTTTAAAGATTTATTTATTTTATTACATATCTCCCCTCCCCCCCGCTGCGGCGATGCACCGAGACCAGTCACCATGCAGGCGTGGCTTTCCCTGCTTGTGGGCGGCTTCTGCTTCTGTTCACGGCCGGCTCTGCTTCAGTTCGCGGGTGGCTGGCTGCGCTCCATTCGTGGGCAACCTGCCCTGCCCGTGGCGGCTTTGCCCTGTCCGTGGCAGCTTTTTGCCCTGCCCGCGGTGGCCCTGGCCCACCCATGGCGGCTTGCCCTTTTCAAGACGGTCTGCCTGCTAGGAGAGGTCCTCAGGAACCGAACCCGGGGCCTCCCATGTGGTATGCCAGTGCCCTATCCACTGGGCTATCGAGCCGGCCCCTGTTGTACTCTTTAAATACTTACTTTTACCATGGCAAATTCCTCTGTCAGTGAGTCTATTTATATTTCTGTGTAGTCAAAGCACATATCGAAGAATCTTGTATATGTTAATATAGTAGTGATTCTGTATTCATACAGAAATTATCTTTCTGAAACTCCGGGTTTTAGATGTTTGCTGTGATGGTTAGTCCTTTTGTGTCAACTTGGCTAGGCTATAGTAGTACCCAGCTATTTAATCTACACTAATCTAGGTGTTGCTGTGAAAGTATTTTGAAGATGTGGTTCACATCTACAATCAGGTGACTTTAGGTAAAAGAGATTAGATTACCCATACAAATGTGGGCAGGTCTCAGTCAATCAGGTGAAGGACTTAAAAGCAAAATCTGAGGTTTTCTGGAGAAGAAATTCTGCCTCAAGACCACAACATCAATTCCTCTCTGAGTTCCCAAGCTGCCAGCCCCCATGATTGTGTGAGTCAATTCCTTAAAATCTTTTTTTCTCTCTCTCTCTAACACATACACACACACACACACTCATATCCCTTGACACATACATACACATGTACCAAGGGTTCTGTTTCTCTGGAGAACCCTAATACATGTGCCTTGTTCAAATTATATTCCAGTCTTCCACAAAGAATATCTCAGTATTTCATCACTATCTTTATATTATCATTAGCAAGTAACGTCTAAGCTGAGTTTTTAATGCATCTGTTGGGGGAAATTATTAACAACATTGTGGAAAACACAAGAATGAAGACAGTCTAATGTCTACTTCCAGGGGTGATGTAGTCTTTCTGTCAATTCTACCTGCTATCAGGGCTCTATTACTGCTCTTATGCCAGAGTAGCTGTAACCAGATATTATACTTTTCTCTTAATTCTCAATACCTCTTACTGTCTCCCACTAAGAAAATTTGGGGATACTGTCCCCTGGCCTCCTCCTTGCTGAGAATTATCCATTGGGTTTCACCTTGTCATCTCCTCCCAAATTATGTGTTTGTGCATCCACTTGGAAGCCAGGATGATACACTGTGGGAATACCAAGGTCATCATTCAGTTTTCATGGAAAACATCATCTAAAGACTACCCCCACTTACCCCCCAAATACTCTGTAATATAATACATATGCCCATAAGTTGGATCTTCTGAGATTTTAGCCCTGAGCCCTAAGACCATCGCAAACAAAAATTAAAAAGTTATGTGTGAGGGAATATATCCTAACGCATTCTGTGATATTAGCATTACCTTAACAAAATAAAAATCAGATAAAGAGATTATTTAGAGGAAAACTACAGGCCAATATCTCTCATGAACATAGAGGCAAAAATTTTCAACAAAGTATTAGCAAATCAAACCCAACAATGCATAAAAATAATTGTATAACATGACCAAGTGATATTTATTCCAGGTATACAATGCTAGTCAATCATTCAAAAATTAATCAACAAGCTACAGAAATAAAATCATATGGTAAACATATGATCATATCAATTGATTCAGAAAAAGTATTTGACAAAATCCAACACCTATTCATGTTAAAAAACAACAACAACAACAAATAAATTCTCTGTAAACTAGGAATAGAGGGACTTTTCTCAAATTTATAAAGGACATCTACAAAAAACCTACAGCTGCCATCATAATTAATGGCATAATTAATCAACACTGATTACTGGAACTCCTAAGCTAGTGCAATAAGACAAAAAAAGGTAATAAAAAGCTAGAGATTGGGAAGAAGAAATAAAACTGTCTTTTACACTGTTAAAAGTGTAAAACTAGGGGCCGGCTAGATAGCTCAGTGGATAAGAGTGCTGGTATACCACATGGGAGGCCCTGGGTTCGGTTCCCGGGGACCTCTTCTAGTGGACAGACGGCCTTGAGAAAGGCAAGCCGCCATGGGCGGGGCAAAGCCACCGTGGGCAAGGCAAAAAGCCACCACGGGTAGGGTGGAGCCCCCACGGGCATGGCAAAGTCACCCGTGAAACAAGGAGCTGCCGCCTGCAAAGCGCGGAAGCTGGGCAGCCCGCAAAAACACGGAGCACTGCTGCCCATAAAACATGGAGCGGAGCCGCCCGTGAAAACGGAATGGAGCCACCCACGAATGGAGCGAGCCGCCGCCGCGGAGGGCCGACTCGGCGCGTCGCTACAAAGACGGGGGGAGACAAGAAGCGGACATAGAAAAACACAGAAGAATGGACACACAGCAAGAGCAAGCAGAAAGGGGGGGGATATGTAACCAAAAAAAAAAAGTGTAAAACTATACAACTCTACAAGATAACCCATAGGAGAATTATGGATTTGGCGATCCATGAAGGAAAAGCACCAGAAGGGTGAACCAAAGAGGCAAAAACTTGATAAGCTGGATGAGGCAGCTTGATATTATTTATGAATTCCACAAAGAGATTTTGATTATGTTTGTAAACTGGTCTGTTCCTCTGGGTTTGACACCCCTTTGATTGTATTAAATTCAGAGATTTCACTTTTACTTTATTAAATCAAGATTAGGGCTTTGATTCAACCACATCATTAGAGCGACTCACTTTGAGTACCCACTCCCTGGGTGGGCTAAATAAACAGATGCTCAATCAAGAAACAGAAGTAGATACATGGAGAAGAACACAGAGGAAGAGAGACAGCTCCATAGACATGGCAGAGGCCCCAGGAAGGAGATGAGCCTAATAGTCTACAGCTGACCTTGTGACCTTGTGAAGAGAACAGAGCAGCTGAGTCCAGAAAGAAACAAACCCTCCAGCCTACAGCTAAGATGGGAAGACGCTGGGCCCACAAAGCCTTAAATGGAAAGGAAGGCTGAACCCTAACAGACATCGCCCGCCATCTTGCTTCAACACATGGCAACAGAATTTGGTGAGAAAGTAACTTTGAGTTGGACTTAGGGCCTTGTAACTATAAGCTTTTACCCCAAATAAATACCCTTTATGAAAACCAAACGATTTCTGGTACTTTGCATCAGCACCTCTTTTGGTTTACTAATACTTTGGACTTTATTAAAATAAAACCTTATTTCGTGCAAAAGATACTGTTAATAAAAAGACAAGCCACTAACTGGTAGAAAATATTTGCAAAATAATTTCTGATAAAGGACTTGTATTAAAAACATATAAAGAACTAGGGGCCGGCTGTAGCCCAGTGGATAGGGCGCCAGTACAACACATGGGAGGCCCCAGGTTCAGGTCCTGGGGACCTCTCCGAGCGGGCAGACCACCTGAGAAGGCAAAGCCGCCGTGGGCAGGGCAGAGCCGCCATGGGCAGGGCAAAAAGCTGCCATGGGCAGGGCAAAGCCGCCACGGTCAGGGCGAGCCGCCTGTGAACGGAGCAAAGCTGCCTGCAAACGGAGCAAAGCCACCCGGGAACGGAAGCAGAGCCACCCACAAGCGGGGCAAGCCGCCTGCGCAGTGAGCTGACTCGGTGCGTCGCCGCAGCGGGGAGAGACAAAGCAGACATAGAAGAACACAAAAAATGAACAAACAGCAAGAGCAAGCAGAAAGGGGAGAGATATGTAACCAAAAAACATATATATGTATATATAAAGAACTATTAAAACTCAGCCATAAGAAAGCAAACAAATCAATTTAAAAAACAGACAAAAGATCTAAACACACTTCACCAAAAAGATACACAGATGAAAATACACTTGTCATCATTTGTCACTAAAGAATTGCAAATTAAAACTACAATGAAATACTATTAGAATGGCTAAAATCCAAAAAATCAAGAGTACCAAATCTTGGCAAGGATGTAAAGCAAGCGGAACTCATCATTCATTGTTGGGGGGAATCTAAATTAATACAGTCACTTTGGAAGACAGTACGACAGTTCCTTACAAAGATTATATAATCTCACTATATGTTCCAGAAATCACACTCCTAGGTATTTACCCCATCAAGTTGAAATATGCATCCTCACAAAAATTTGCACATGAATGTTTATAAAATTGTTATTCATAATTGCCCCAAACTAGACACAGCCAAGAGATCAGCAATAATAAGAATTGCACTATTAAGGCATGGAATATGGAAGAGCCTTAACTGCTTATTGCTAAGTGAAAAAAAACAATCTTGAGGGGCCGGCTCGATAGCCCAGTGGATAGGGCGCCGGCATACCACATGGGAGGCCCTGGGTTCGATTCCCGGGGACCTCTCCTAGCGGGGCAGACCGCCTAGAGAATGGCAAGCTGCCATGTGCGGGCCGGAGCCGCCGTGGGCAGGGCAAGAAGCTGCCACGGACAGGGCAAGAGCCGCAACGGGCAGGGCAGGTCGCCCGCGGATGGAGCGCAGCCAGCCACCCGCGAACTTAAGCAAGCGCCGGCCGTGAACGGACGCAGAGACCGCCCACAAGCGGGGAAAGTTGCGCCTGCGCAGTGACCACTCTCGGCGCGTCGCCGCAGCGGGGGGAAGGGGAGATATGTAATAAAATAAATAAATCTTTAAAAAAAAAAAAAAACAAAAAAAAAAACAATCTTGAAATGCTACATAAAATGCTACATACTAGATGGCATTCTGGAAAAGGTAAAACTGTAGAGAAAGTAAAAAGTTCAGTGGTTATCTGCATGTCAAAGGAAGGGGAGCAGGGAATGTTTAGGGTGGTGATATTATTCTGTATGATACTGTAATTGTGGCTACATTACATCAATTATTTGTCAAAATTCATAGAACTGAACTACACAAAGAGTAAATCTTAATGTTGACAAATATTTGTAAATAAATCATTTCAGTAGTTGGAGAATCCCAGGAAAGAATGTTAACTAGGACAAAAAATCTAATTGGGATCCAATGTATGAAACAACCTCATTGAAAGAGGTGGGGGAAAATGAGCTGACCTAAGTCATTTTGGAAATGAATGGAATCTGAAAGACTAATGGCAAAAGGAACTGGCAATAAGGATTGTATTTTAGTTGATAAAGTTGTTTCCTATGGGGAATGGGTTAAAATTTTTGATACTGCTACACACATATATATTGAATTGAGCAATTTGGTAAATGGATGGGGCATAATGGGAGCCAAGTTTCTCACTCTTGGATGGAATTTACAGATAAGCAAGGAGAGGAGGTTAGGATGATCCAGATTAGAGATAGAAATATCAGTAAAAACTCATGTTTAGCTTAATATAGACACATATGTTTATATATATGTATATTACACCCACATATATTTATTTACTCTGTCAACTAAGAGGGCCTACAGAAACAACACTCCAATAGCAGCAAAGCGGCAAACACACCTAGCACCCAGCTCTTAGTTTCCAATACCATTCTCCAATAAAAGAACCCAGGGCTTCTTGTAGAAATGGCTGATGCTAGGACTGGGGCAGGAAATAAACATGATGAGCCTGCAGCATCTTGTAGTGCCAGACTATAAGGAAGTGTCAAAACACACACACAAACACACACACACACAAATGATGACATTGTGTCAAAGTGACAAAAAAGTCAACTGAAAGGGCTTTTAATGACCAAAGAAGGAATAATTTGAGGAAAAAAAACTAGTATTGGATTATAGGAATCTAAGAATACATATAAATAAATGATTGGATAAATTAATAAACTGGGGAGAAGAGATGACTCTCCTGTGCAGAAGAATTTACAATGAACTATGTCAATACTCCACCCATAAGGAAGGGGGTGCATGGTGACTTCATTTCATACAGTACAGATTGGAAAGGAGGAGGTGGGAAGAATAACTCCACAGTGGAGGAAGCTGACAGAAACTGCTTCAGCCAGATGATCATGTCAACAACAGTCATAAACCACACAGAGAGCACATACTCTGGACACGGTGTGATGAAAATGGCATTTAACCTCTGTGATCTTTCTCCCCAAAATACATAATCTCAATTTAATTACGAATTAAATATCAGCCAAATCCCAATAGAGGGCACCCTACATTACCACTATCCATTTCCAATCCGTTATCATCAGCCTAAACAGAAATTCTGTGCAATCTATCTCCTGGTAACTTATATTCAGTCACACTGTTTTTGTTTGTTTTAAATTTCTGCCTGACTCTGAAACAGGAGGTATCCGTGTTTAGATGGACATCATTTTGAATAGGAGTTCGTACACATCTGTAACAGCCAGTATCGCTGTCAATTATGCATAAATTGTCCTCAAAGATTTGCTACAGGTTTTATGACATTTTTGCTTGTTTGTTTCTTTTAATTTTGAAATTAGTCCCCTGTGCATACCATCTGGGGATAGTACCAATAACAAAGAGATTTAAAGGATGGAATCCTAAAAGAAAGACATCCTGAAAGTTGAACAAATAGGAACTTTAGTATATCTAAAAGTGTTAGAGAATCACCAAATTTTAAATATACAATATGAATAACCATATTAATTTTGGAATATACAAAAAAATAGACCTAATTACCAAAATAGCAAAAAAAAAAATGCATTAATGTGTAAACATCACAAAATGTAACAAAATTATAAAATAGTCCTTGGAGGGGGAATCATCAGAGAGGAACCCACTAAATTACAGAAATGTGGCATCTGGGTACCTCTTCTGGGATCTGTGGCCACATTCTATTGTTGCATGTTTAAGTTTCACTCAACTTAAGATATCACAATGTAAGTTGATTACTTTAAAATTAGATAGATATGTTTAAGCGTTTCTGAAAAAAAAATACTATAAATCTTCATAGCATTAGGGTTCCATTTTGTCCAATTTAGTTCTAAGATTATAAGTTAGAAAACAGAACTAAAATCACGAGAGGGCAGCAACGCTGTTTTGTCTGACAGTTTTTACCTTCTGGCTCGTTTTTGATGAGCTCTTCCATTTTCCTCTGCTTCAAGGTGTCGACAACATCGGCCAAGCTGCCTTTGCGCCGTTCCGGAGTTCCCAGGGCTGTACCAGACAAACACTCGCCACTCTGTCGCCCACCTTCTTCTGCCTTGTGAGGTGAGGTAGATGAGTTGTGTGGGGCAAATGAAGACATAACTTTATTGCCATCAACTTCCTGGAAGAGAAGCAAAGAAGAAGCCGTGTTTTTTAAAATCCAGTAACTTTTTTTTAGTTGGTTGTGTGTAATATTATTCTGTTGAAACAGTAAATAGAAAAGTAAAATAACATTCTGCAATATCAAAAGGAATAAGTTAATTTCAGAAATGAATACATGAACTTTATGGACTAGCACTAGAGTGAGCCAAAGATCAGTTCATAGGAGAAATCAAAATAGAGGGATTCTCCACCTTAAACTGAGTACCATTTAAAAGGCAGAATCTAGCAACAGCCGATATTGGTTAGATTTATGTATTTTTCTGCTTTTGTTTGAGAGCCTCAGTTTCCTTTAAACATTAAATATTATAGTCATTTATGGTAAACATTTTTGTGACATTGCAATCTTTTAATGAATAAAATTATATATTACTTTAATTTTCATTTTAAGTGTCTACCTTTTTAAAAAAATAGTACTCCTAATTAAAGTAAGATGTGTTTCAGTTCTCCACTTCCCTCACATGACTTTAAGAAAGCATCAGCCACACACATTATTATGACATCAGATAGGTATATTGAAAGTTCATCCCTACCTATGGTGAGGATATTTCCAATTCCATTTATTAGCTGACATGTTTTTGTCAAAGTTATTTATACTCTTTATTTTATACTGTAAGCCTCACTTTCCCTGTAAAATAAAGTTTTTTTGCAGTATTTGCCCTTGCTATTATGTGTGTGTGAAAATAATTAATATTTAAAAATATATTTGGTGTTCCTGAAGTCATTATTTCCCCCAGAATTTCTTGTCCAAGTTTGGCATTCTGTACAATATTTGGGGTATATTTTGTATAAGGGACAGGATTATTTTTCAGACATTTTCAAGAGAAGTGATATTGAAATGATAAAGAAAGATTATTGGTCCTACATAAACGTTTACATTTTATAATCTTTTACTTCCATAATCCTTTGTCTTGCTACAAAATAGAATTCTCCTTTAACATAAAGCCATATCCTAAGACCTTTGAGGGAGTCAGTCTCACCCTATTTCTTAATTCTATAGCATTAAAAATTTCCATAAAAACATGTGTGTATATTTAATATTGCAGATAATAGCTTATATTTGGGTTTATACATTTCTCCTCTACCTCTTTAAAAGATGTTACTAGGGAACCAGCTGTGGCTTAATTGGTAGGGCTCTGGTTTACCACATGGGAGGCCCCGGGTTCGGTTCCCGGGGCCTCCTCGAGAAGGCAAGCCTGCCGTGAGCAGGCAAGCCACCGCAAGACAAGCCGCTGTGAGCAGGCAGGCTGCTGCACAGTGAGCTGACTTGGCGGAATGCCGCACCGGGGGGAGACAAGCAGACACAGAAGAACGCAAAGCAAATGAACACAGCAAGAACAAGCAGCAAGGGGGGAATACATAAATAAATAAAAATAAATCTTTAAAAAAATAAATAAATAAAAGATGTTACTAGTATCTACTGACCCCAGGAAAGCAAAAGTCACTTTGATTTTATATCTGCTTTTAAGGCCAAGCTATATTTTTGACTAGATTAAAGACACACTAAAAGTACTTGATAAAAAGAACTGTCATTTCAATTTTTAAATACAGATTAAAAATAGAGATGTCAACATAAACATCATCTGTTAACATGCTTTTTTGTTAATGGATATTAGTCAGTAGAGGGACATTAGCTCTGCTGCAAACATCAGTTGGTTGGGTGGGCTGAGTCATGTGGGGAAAGCAAAAGTAAAAAATGTACGCTAACAGAAACTTTTAATTTATAATTCTAAAACCAAAATGGCTTCCATATCTTACAAAACAAATAACTCAATCTACTATAGGTAATAATTCTATAGGCAAATCTTAGTTTGTAAAATACTTGGATTTAGAAATCAATATACACAATGTAATAATTACAAGCCCCTGCAGGCTAAGTGAAGGTATACCTCTGGATTTATTTATTTAAAACCCACATATAAACACAATCCAACACACACACACAAAATACCCACACAAAGACCTTGAAAAAAGAGCAATCACAAACTCATTATGTAAACTAGCAGGATTGTTTCATGAATGGCCCATAATACACAGTATTTCAGTTTCCTGTGCAACTCAGAATGTAGCAAAACCTCTGTATTCATTTTCCATGGAGGAGCTTTCTTCTCATTTCCTTAGGGGCCCAAAGCAGAAACACACCAATTTTAACTTTACTTTGAACATTTCTAGTTTGTACTCACTCTGCAATATTCAGCGGCTGACTTTCACTTGCCATAATTGAAAGTTACCCACATCTTTCTATGGTATATCAACACTAGAGGTATTGGTACTCACATTGCATGCAACTAGTACATCTATTAAAATATCAGAGAACATTTCAAAATAATATAACATCCCATTTTGCATGCCTCTAATTCTCTACACCTTGAAAAGAGGAAGGTAATATTTTAGAGTTTAGCATATTTCACAACTATTCTAAACTCAGCTACTGTAACATTATAAAAATAAATTAATTAGACATTACTGCTATTTCAAGCAAGAATATTGATCTTATCACTATTTCACTTTGATAAGTTAAAGAGCTGTGCATAACCTTCTAAGTGCATGAGTATGAATGTAACTTATTGGGTGGCCAAGCCTGGCAAAGCCGGTAGAAAGAATACTTGGATTCTTTTTTTTTTTTTAATGTTAAAATAAAGACTTTTGTATAGATGTGCATATTTACTTCAAGTGCGTCCTCTCAAGAATGCTCCCAGTGTCTGTCCAACCTCCTGTTAAGGCTGGATGAGTGTTTAGTCCCCTTCACCCACTTATCCCCTGTATGAGACCTTGCAAAACACAAACAAGCTCTATCTCCACCTTGGAACTGGCTTGGAACATGGACGAGACCAAGTCTCAAAGCTGTTTTTAAATGTTAAGGCCTTATTTTTTTATTTTACTTTGGAATTATGGCATGTGTGCAAACTTTAAAATAAATGCATACTTAAATACATTAATAAAACAAATAAAGAAAAGCCGTTGATAGAGACGCCGCAGCTCTTCGAAAGAGACACGTTCTGATGAGGACACCAAGGAGCAGAGAGGAAAAGAGACCTCCCCAAAGTCACAGAATCTTTACCAACTAAACTTGTGGACGAAAAAGCCTAAAGTCAATAGAAGCCGGAAAGGTCTGCGTGGCTGGGAGATGACTGAGCCAACTTTGGATGACCCAGATCGGATGTGAGAAGCCGAATCCAAACCTCAAAGGGAAGGAAGTGGAGGTTCTGTGGCCCATCTTCGGATCCACCCCCAGACAAGGCGTACATCTCTGACCGCGTCCACAAGGAAAGCCATGAGCAGAGGGCGCCACGAACACTGCATTCCAGAAGGCTATGCAGATAAAAATTGCAACATAGAAAAAGCAGGGCTGTGAGAACGTGGGCGCCTGCACTGCATCCTGACTCGGGACACCACCTTTGGAACCGACTACACCTGCTGGTTTTCCAAAAGCAAGCAGAGGTGGGCAGATCACGGAGTACACGCACCGTGGCTGCAGGGGCGGCTCGGGAGGCCCCGCCTCGAAGGCCTCCTCCCCCCAACTCCGCCCGCACCAGCCTCGGTGCACCGCATTCCCTTAAGAAGTCCTGTGAACCACGATTCCAGATTCAGAAGCTCTGATCTAACTGCAGATCCTCCCAGAATTGTACGAGGAACTCATCAACACATACAATTAGATGAATAAAAAAATGACCAGTTATTCTTGTTTGCAAAAAAGCTCAAACTACAGATTTCATTGATATGCTTATCAAGATAAGCTTAAAGATATATACTTAAATGTAAAAAACTTAAAACTTTACTGTTCCTAAGATAAGGATTTACAAAGCGATTGATATTTTAATTATGCTTTAAAAAATATAAACACATCGGGCAAAAAGAGAGTCTATTACTGATGGCAGTCATTGCCCTCTGATTGAGCACTCACTCTGTGATAACACATGGGAATTTTAAATGGAAGACAGAATTAATTGCTAGCTTTCAGATACTGCTACAGTTTTGAGGACAAGTCATATTAGTTCAATATTTGAATATTGATTTTCTTGAAAACAGGAGGTAAACATAAGAAGGTTACACCGAGGGAAAAACCAACACTTTAAAAACTCAAAAGGGAACACCAAGACTCTTTCCTTGGTTAATGTGATCAAATTCAGCATTCTGGGAACAGGATACAGTCAGTTCCCAAGAGCTACAAAACAAAAGTCAGAACTTACAGGCCACTTAAAGGTGTCTGTCATACTTGTGTTTATGGCTGGTATTAAAGGTATCCAATTGGAGAGTTTTCCTTAATGTTTGCGTGAAGAAGAGTTGCCCACGTACTTAATATTCAAGTACATAGGTCCAGTGGTTCCAAGTCATCTCCAGAGACAGAGCTTATCACAAGTGGCCACCTTTCTATTTTGAAAAAAGCCACCAAAAATATATTTGTAAAACACACTGAGTTTAATAATACTGACAATTCTTAGCGCCTAAACAACCACAAGGTAGACTAATAGAAGGCCCAGGTTTTAGATGAATGGTTCATAAATCTACCTAGGAATGGGGCCACCAGGTTATGTGCATTTTTTTAAAAGCTCCCTAAGGGATAGTGACGACTAGCTGTTAGGCTTGGGATGCATGCGCCTAGTCTAGACTGTTTCAAGCTATAGTCATGAGAAACCTAAGTCAATTTTTAAGGCATGCTTAGAGTATACATTTCAACAGTTTAATGTAATTACTGAAATTCCCTGAAAATTAGTATCCCAAATACTAAAAAGCATCCAATAACCACAACATAAAAAATGGGTAGACATGCCAACATACTCAAATACGTACCTGTATCATTTTTGCTATATCATCTATGGAAAACCACAGATTTTAAGTCTTGCCCAGTTTTAATTTTAAAAGAAGACCAAAGGGACCTTACAGGTTCAACTGCCTCTTTAATGCAGACAGAACCTACTCTTGGGGCAAA
>PVKH010005575.1:0-21939 GCA_004027955.1 Chaetophractus vellerosus | reverse complement strand
CTTCTCCAGTGAGTAAAAAAATGGTGGAACCTTCTCCCATAGGCCCTAAGACATTTGCTGAGAGTGGGCAAGATCCAAGCTTACAATACCACATATGTTGACCCTCCATAGGAGCCGGCCATAATGCCAGTTGTGTTTCTTTAGGTTCTACCCACATCACTCTGGCAATCATTGCCCCTGTTAGTATGCCTTTCTTGCAGTCAACATGTGGTAGTACCGTCTGTCCTCATGAGAACAGGAAGCTTGGCTCCTGTGTTCCACCGGCCTGTTGCATAGCAACCTCTAGCACTGTGAAACAGAGCCAGTGTGGAGGTAATACCCATTGTAGGGCTAAAGAGACCAAGCCATCACAGGCTTGTAAAACCACCAGAGTCCTCAGCAGCAGCATGTTCCCATTCCATTTCTGGGGCATGGCCAGGTGATTTAAGAGATAACTTTATTGTTTTAGGGGCCATATTAACTGGCCTTGCCAATAACTCAAATGGAGAGACACCACGTGCAGTAGTTGGGGCCTGGTTTAAATGCACAAGAAAGCCAGTTAAAACCAAGGTCCAACCCCACAATGTGTGGTTTTTAATTAATTGTTTATTTGCTGTTTTAACAGACCATTTTTCCTTTCTATTAATCCTGCCCCCATAGGGTTATAGGGTAAATATATAGCACCAATCAAAATATCTTGGTCTCTAGCCCATTGCTGTACGTCATGCCTGGTGAAATGTGCTCCCTAGCTACTATCTATGCAATGGGGTATTCCATACAAACTGCTGAGCCACTTTAATCCTTTAATGGTATTTTTTGGGGGTAGCTTGTTTCAATGGGAAAGCTTAAAGGGGCCCATGTTAGTATCCACATAGGTTAAATCATAGTACTTGTCAGAATTAAGGGGCAAGGGTCCTATATAATCTATCTGCCAGTCTCGAGGGGTATGTTAGCTTTATGGCCATGTCCACGGCTATAAGGTACATTTGTGGATGAAGCCTATGACAGGCCTCACAATCTCATATGATATGATCCAGGTCAGAATATTTGATGGGAATGCTTAGTGCCTAGCCATGTGCTACCCTGTGGCAGCTCCTCTATGGCCACTCTTTTTGTGTAGCTATAGGGCTGTTGTTTCTGTGGGTGTAGGGCAGATAAGATGAATGCAAGCTCAAGCATCTGCTTCTTGGTTCCCAGGCAAGAAGGTGTTTTGATGTGTATGGACATGATAAACTGCTAGAGGTGCCTCTAGGGTTTGGAGGCAATTGTAAATCTCTTGCCATAGGGTAGCACCCCATAACGGGTGTCCCATCACTTGTCAGTCATCTTTATGCCATTGATTTATCTATAAGGTGAAGCCCCAATATACAGCACAGCTATCAGTGCATGGGGTGATGGGACATGTTTCTCTAGTAATTACCTTCCATGTGACCCTTAATTCAGGCCATTGGCTATTCTGTGCTAATAAAGAATCCAGCCAGATGGTATCAGTTTGCATCTGTATGGCCATGGTCACCCAATTTTGAGTATTTCCTTTGCTGGACTCATCAGTTTACCAAGCATTTTCAGGAATTAGAGGACTTCCTTCATGTACTGTGGGTAGGATGGAGGCAGGAACTTCTATCTGTGGAGGATGGTCTGGTTCCTCAAATAATATAGAGCTGAGGACTTGTAAGTCCTGCTGCAGATAAAGCCTGCAACTGGATCACTCCTGACTGGGGCTTAGTTAGTAGCTCTCTATCCAACATTTTGTGGGGTAGGCTGTTTTTACAGTTACACTCTGAGATGCTGTGATAGGCTCAACTTGTTGGAGGGCTTTGTATACAGACAGTATGTGTTGTCCCATAACGGTGTACGTAGCCTCTGTACCCTTCCATGTCTGTGACTAAAATCATTACACCTGAGGACTGTTTTTGCCATAGACCCCAACTCATACCTTTAGCACTTCTAGTTACTTCTAATATATAAGAGTGTTGGAGCAGGGGAGAACAAAGGGCTTGGCCTGTGGGACCAGGAGCTTGACTTGCTCAAATGCCTTTTGCTCTGTCTCTCCCCAGTCCCAAGTTTTTCCTCCTTTTATATGACAGTGTGTAAAGTTCTGAGGACTTGGGCTAAATGTGATATAAATATCTTCTAGTAACCTAGGAGTCCTATGAAAACTTGCAGCTGTTTAACTGTGGAAGGAAAAGGTTGTTATAACTTTATTTCTATTACTATACCTGGAATATTATGGGTCTTACCTGACCAGGTGATGCGCAAGAATTTTACTGCCACCCCAAGCCCTTGAATCTTCTTGGGATTAACTTCCCATCCTCTGGCTTTTAACCCATCAAGCCCAATAGTGAAAGCTGTTTCTAAGGCTGCAAAGGAATCAACGGTTAACGTAATATCATCAATGTAATGAAATAAGTTAACAGTTGATGGCAAGACAATTGTTCAAAGATCCTGGGCCACCATTCCATGGCAGCTGGTGGGACTATGTAAATATCCTTAAGATAAAATGGTGAAGGTCCATTGTTGGCCTCCCTATGTGAAAGCAAATTATCTTAGGACTGTGAATCTAAAGGAATGCTGAAGAAAGCATTTGCAAGATCTAATACCACATGCACAGTTACCAACTTAGCCGTTAGCTGATCAAGTAATTCAGCTATATTGGGAACTGCTGCATGTATCAGTAGACCAACTCTGTTTAATTCTCATTGTCCAGTGTCATTCTCCAAGTGCCATTTGGCTTTTTTATTGGCCATATAGCTATTGGAGGAACTTTGGGCTGGTTGTATGATTTGTACTCTAGCCAATTCTTTGACTGTGTCAGTTATTTCTTGATATCCGCCTGGTATGCAATATTGTTTTACGTGCACAGTGCACCTTGGTGGAAGTAGAATGACCAGTTTCCATTTAGTCAAACCTCATAAAGCACTTTGAACACTTGCACCTGTAGGCGGAATTTTCCAAAGGTGTCATGAAAAGTATGACCAATGAAAACATCAATCACAAGGATGCTTTCTTGTTGGGGAGACTAAAGCACTACTATTCCCTGTGGCACCCCAAGAATAAGATGTATCCATCTTACTCTTATGGCAGAGTTACTGTAGCCATCTGCCATGACCCATTGCCCTTGATATTTTTCAGGTTTCCCATATATTAAAGTGCATTCTGCTCCAGGTTCTTCTTGTGCCCAGGTTCTTTACTAATTGCAGGAAGTCCAATAAATTGTAAACTCCCTACAGAAGCTCTGACATGTAGGCAACCATGGCCTTTCCATCAGAGGAGGGGGAGTCCACCTGACCAGATCCTTCTCTTGTATATCTATAGGCACTACAGTAATCTCATCATCAAACATCAGAATTTTGGTAAGTTGTTATTTGGGTTTTAATGCTTTCCGCAGGCCAACTAATACCCTATTTGGTTTTTTATCAACCCTGTTTTTGGTAATGCTTGCTTTCAATAAGTAGCCCACATTTGTTTGTGGGTTACTCATACAGGACCTTTTGCTGTTGGGCTTTTGGGTTTCCAGGAGGATGTTCTCCTTTCGTTCCTCTTACCTTCTGCCCCTTTAATATTTTCCATACTCTATCTCTGTTTCTGTCAAGGTCACTGAACTCAGCCATATCATCTCCTACAGCATATATCTCATGTGCAACCAAGGGGCTTAGGAGAGCTACTAGGGCATTGTATTAGTCAGCAAAAGGGGTGCTGATGCAAAATACCAGAAATTGGTTGGCTTTTATAAAGGGTATTTATTTGTGGTAGATGCTTACAGTCACAAGGCCCTAAAGAGTCCATCTCAATGTACCATAAGAGTACTTTCTCACCCAGAGTCTGTTGCCACGTGTTAACGCAAGATGGTGGGCAAAGTCTGCGAGGGTTCAGTCTTCCTCCTCCTCCCAAGACTCCATGGTTCCAGCTTCTTCCAGTCTCAGCTGCAGGCTGGGACAAGTCTTGTCTCTCTTCCGGGGCTCATTTCCCTCCAGGCTCAGCTACTCTGCTCTCTCACAAGGCCAGCTGTAAACTGTTAGGCAAATGGCTCACCTCTCTTCCCAGGGCCTCTGCTGTGTCTAATGGAGCCTTTTCTATGTGCTTACTTCCTGGGCTCCAGGATTGAAACTCCAACTTTCTCCTCTGCCATGTCGTTTTCTCTGTGAGTCCCCTCCCACCAAGGGGAAGGGGACTCAGTGCCAATCAAAGCCTTAATGAACATTTAATCAAGGAAAAGTGAAACCTCTGAATCCAATCCAATGTAATATGCCCAGAGGAAAAGACCAGTTTACAAACATAATCTATTTTTGGAATTCATAAATAATAGCAAACTGTTACAGGCACCATACCATTCTCTCAGTCCTGAATTTATTAGTTTATTTTCTCATTTCTCTGTTAAACATTGTATGGTCAGAACCTGTAAAAGTGTGGTCATAAATGGAATTTCTCATGATTGAGGAGCTCATTCTCTTCAATCACTCTCCACCCAGTGGTTGGTTTGGGAATTTCCCCTGGTGATATCCATATATCTCTACATGCTAGGATAAGCCAATTCAGAATGGGTGCCAGGTATGTGCTGTAAATTATGCAATTTTTTGCCATAAGGCAGGATCGGTGGTGATATTATTCAACTTTTCTGCTTCTTCAGCAGTTAGACTAATGCCATCAGCCTCATTATCCCACAATCGCACGATCCAGGAGGCAGGGAGCTCACAGGAAGGGAAAGAATTGGAAAGGCTGGGGGAGAAAATGCAAAGTCATATATGCCACATTATTGCACTATTTGATATTTCTTTGTCATTTGCAGAGGAAGATTTGCGATTTTTGCTTAGTTTTTAAGATGTCATGAAAAGTTTAGTTACATATTTATTTCCAAATGTATTGTTGCCATATTTATTATTTACTTGATATTGTTGAGAGGAACCCAGACTTAAAGAAAAGTACCTACTACTTACTGTGCTACAGTCAACAAGTCACTCAAACATTTTGAGCCTGTTTTACCTTATATTAAAAAAAAAAAAAAACTCCACCAACCCAATATATCCTCAGGAAGATTACAGAGATAATGTTCATGGAAGGGTTCTCCTACAGCAGTAAATGTTAAGGACCAAGTAAAATTGGGAATAACTTAATTTTGTTGTCAAATATGCTAAATATGCTGTCAAATAGATAGTAAGGGTCATGGCACCCTTCAGAATGTTCCTGAAATAAATCATGGGAAACAGCCTGCTGTTGGATTCTCCATGGGTGTTTCTTTTTTGTTTTGTTTTGTTTTGTTTTGTTTTGTTGAGGAGCTGGGGATTGAACCTGGGACCTCATATGTGGGAAGCAGGCTCTCAACTACTGAGCCACATCGGCTTCCCTGAATTGTTTTTTTCTGTTTGTTTTGCTTGTTGTTTGTTTTTATATCCTTTTAGGAGGCAGCCGGAACTGAACCCGGGACCACACATGTGGGAAGCAGGCACTCAACCGCTTGAGCCACATCTGCTCCCCATGTTTTTTTATATTTGTAGTGAGTATGTAGGATCTAAAGAAAGTAGAGGGTGTTTTAAATGCACATGACAAGAGA
The DNA here is from genome assembly GCA_004027955.1 of Chaetophractus vellerosus. NCBI lineage: Eukaryota > Metazoa > Chordata > Mammalia > Cingulata > Chlamyphoridae > Chaetophractus > Chaetophractus vellerosus. The sequence goes on along the minus strand of PVKH010005575.1, from coordinate 16,412 downwards.
AGGGGCATAAAACCCCACTGGTTTTACAAAGGATACATCCAGCTCGACCCACCTCCTCTTGGATTGTGGGGAGTACAGAAGAGTTGGGAGTAGGAGGGCACTGTCAGTGTTCTCATAGACTGGCAAAGGCCTCTGCAGTGTGTGTACCATCTCTAACTCTGTGAATGTACATTAGCTTGAACTCTTAGCCATTTGGAACACTTAGCCAGAGGGAAGAAAATGTTCAAAGTCTGAAGATAAAGAATTTTATGTTGATGGTTTAACTAATAGCTCTGATACACTGACTAAATTCCTCCAGCAATAGTACATAAACAAGTAATACAAACACAGGGGAACACTGGATTAGCCTTTTCTACTCTACAAATCATGTAAATTTATCTAGGATTAGAAAGTCAATTTGGGACAATCAGTGAAAAATTATTCAGAATTGAACTAGAGCGAGGGAAAAACCTATATTTGATGATCACACACCAAAACACATGACATTTAGTTCATTAGGAAATTATTATTGCACAAATAACCTTTGCTCAGTGTCCTCTGAAAACTTTAAAGTCAGAAATTTTATAGAAGTGTCTTAAGTTCTATGTGCCTATCAAGTACCTCACAAGATTTAGAAGTAGGCCATTGCATAAGAAGAGAAACTAAAACTGATGGGACTAAATAAGATAGAAACAGAATGGGAGCTCTATGGTTGGGCCAAACACTCTTTTGTTAAGATTAATGGTCATATATATGGACTTGGTTTGCTCAATTCATCCACTTTGGACTCAGGGTGCAGAAAAACATCTGCACAGTGATATCACAAATATCAAGAGTACCCAGAGGTTGCTTATAAACTTGCACACCAGGATAACTAGAAGGAGAAAATCTCTAGTGTCCTTTCCCTGACTTGCTCTTTGAGGTATGTAACAACACAACACAAAACTGATTAGATTTGTTATAATTAAAGCAGGATAGAAGATCACCAAATAATTTTTTATATTGTATTGATGTTTGAAGACTAACATTCACAAAGAAAGCAGTAATTCATAAGGATTTTGGAAGTCTCTTATATCTTAAGGGATATAATTACAATTTCAAGACCAAAAAATTACAGTTTATTCTAAATTAAAATAATAAATATCCCCTAGTTAACACTATATAAAGCATAGGTGGGAGAGAGGTGGGGAAGAACTTGCAGCACTAAGTATTTCTGAATACAAGTTTCAGGAAACTGGATATCAAGGGAAAGCTGGAATGAAGAAAATTCCTTTATTTATTAATATAAAAGGAAATACGGAGGTATACTTTTTATCTTTCCAAAATCTTCAAACAATAAAGAGTATCAGAAAGAGTTTAGAGGAGTCTTGACCATTTCTTTTCAATCCCATTCTTTCTCTTGGGAGTATTCCAAGATAAAAGACATTCAAATGAGGATTAACTTGTGACATTGAGAGTGATTTGCGGCATCCTAAGCTATCTTAGTCTCCATTTTTTTCAATATTCTGAGAAAAAAAAGGGCATTAGGTGGCATAACAATTATACCAAATTATTACAACTGAAAGAGAAATTAGAAATATTTTATGGAGAATTCTGTGATTATGTAGGCTGGAAGGGCAGCCCAGACAGAGAGGTCCTCAGGTAGGGGCAGATTGTGTTTAGAAAATTGCAAGCATTTAGTATAGCAGCCTCATAAATTCCATGATGGGAAATGTCTGGGCTAAGATAACACTGAATTTTCAAATCTATCCATGAGATTTAGATTATATTTTCTATGCAATGATAACTCTGTCAAAATGCTTTTGAGCAAATTTGTGATGGGATTAGATTGCATCATTGTAAATCACATTCTTGCAGCTCTAATGGTTGTGTACTACATTATAGTGACAGATACAGGCCATTATATACTTTGTCATAACATAAAATTGTGCAGGACAAAGTGTAAACTATAATGTAAACTGTAGTCCATGGTTAGTAACAATGCTTCAATATGGGTTCATCAATTGTAACAAATGTATCACACTAATGAAGGATGTTGTTAATGTGGGCAAGTATGGGAGAGGGAGGAAGTGGGGCATATGGGAATCCCTTGTATTTTTTATGTAATGTTTATGTAATCTAAAGCTTCTTTAAAATAAAAATAATTAATTATATATTAAAAAAGAAGACCATCAGATCACTGAGACAATTTAGGATGTACACAAATTAGGACTCAGCATCAAGACTGAGAAAGTGAGTTGCACAAGATGGAGCTGGAGAAATCGAAAGTGTTTCTTGTATAGTTGTCCTAACAACGGTGTGGATGATAGGCCTATTTTCCAACTTGGGCTCTCAACACCTCACAAGATTTTGTGACAGATATGTTAATTTTGGCTTTGAACTTGTTAAGTTTCAAATGACCCTAGGATATTCCACTGAGCAGCCTATATGAAGTCTAGAGACAAGCAGTATGTTGTGAGCAAAATATATAGATATTTGATAGTTCTGTACAATGAAAATCCTTTCCTAACATTGCATTACAAAAAATATTAAATGTTGCATAAACATAATTTAAGTTCTGCCAATCACTTATACCCATGAGAGACCATGATCCAGAACTGCTTTTTCCAGGAAGAGGCTGAAGATGGAGCATCTCTTCTGCTAAGGCAGATAACAGCAAAGACAGTGAGATCTGGTGTCAGTATGTGTTGTTACAGATCTCTGGTTGAAAGCCTACAGATCAATTCAGAGGCACAGCAATCTTGGCAAAAATAACATTTATTCCTGAAAGCTCAGGTTAGAGTTTTCCCAACCCCCTCAGAGATTCTTTGAACTACATATATGCCTCAGCAAATAGGTAAACCAGCTTGAAGGAATCTGTTGTCAATCATGATGAACTTTGACCAGTACAAGGTGTTCACTGTGTCCCTGGGCACTGATAAAATTGATCAAGGAAAGAATATAGGAAATCAGAGGAAGAATTCTGAAGATCAGTCCCTGAAGGACCGTAATACATATAGGGCATCCTATAAATAAAGGACGCTGCAGAAGAGACCAAGGAAATACAAATGACCTGAAAAGTAAGAGAATAACCAAGAGAGATGACTGTTAAGGAAAAATAACTTTCAAAATGGAATCCTAATCACCAGAGGCAAGAAGTAAAATAGGAAAAGAAATGATCCACTTAGTTTGGCAACAAGGTATTATTGGTGACCTTAGCAAGAACAATATGCCTGGCATTTTCAAGTGTCATTCCAGATGAAAGCATTTGAAAGAATTGTTTTCCTCCTACTGGGTTGTACTTTCCCATTAAATAGTCTAAAGTGATGCTGAGAGTGTCACAATAGTCCAGAAAATGTGTCCAAAAACCCATACTATGTCATACAGAAAGGAAATTTGAAATAAGATTATTGTCTACCACTTTCCCTCACAGCATTATAATTTAATGGCCATTGATAAGTATTTATTGAATGTCCGTATATGCAAAGTACATTTCACATGTCTGAGGAATAAAAAGATTTATGGCAAGGTTCATGCTTTCAAGGAGCTTACAATCTACAGGGAAAACAACCAACCAAGGTCTGTATCAGTGGTAAGAATAGAAGAGTCTGGGTCTTTAGGGAAGAAGACTCACTGTGTGGTCTGAGGTGACTACATGGAAGGGAAAAAGTGTGACTGGGCTATGAAGAAAGGTTAGACTATAGTTAAAGGAGAATCTGAAGGGGCATTTCATTAAGAGAGTGGAAATACCTATGGGCCAAGGGAAGAAGTATTCACACTGTTATCTGTGGAACCATAAGTGAGTTAGTTGACTGAGAAATAGGGGACAGGATTGAACAGGGAGTACCCAGACTTGGGAGACCCTCAGTTCAGGATTTTGTTCTTTACTGCACACAAGGGCCATTGAAGTTGTAGCATATGTGCCATTCTAGAAAATTAAGATACAGTAGTGGTAGATAGACAAAGGCTGGATAAGGAGACTAACTAGGAGAAAATTACCATGAGACTTCAGTTTTAAAGATGACAGATTTAAGATCATAAAAGTTAGATGAAAAAAACCATCAGGATTGGTGTCTGTCACAAGAATATTCGAAGATGACCATAGCTCTGAAGGTCAAGGCAGAGGTAAAGAAAATTGACACATGCAGGACATCAGAAGAAAATGGTTTTAGAAAAGAAAAGAAGTGGGTTATGTTTCAGAAACATGGATTTTTTTTAGGTGACAGGCCATTTAAAAATGTCCAACAAGCAGCCATGGTGGACATTCCAGGAAGATGCAACAGCAGAAGGTATGAAAATGAAAAATGTATCTCAGAGAAAAAGACCAGAAAATGTCCATAAATTGGGATAAAAGAAAGCTTTCTTTCAAGAATGTCCTTGAATGCTTTTTAACATAAACTCCCTCTAACATTTAGTCTTCGTAATTCCCATGCCTCAATTTGAACTTGAGCACCATTACCTAGACTAGTCCTCCCTGATATGAGCTGTCTGACACAAAGTGCTACCCAATACCCCCACCACAGCACACTGCTTGCACACAAAAAGTTAATTATATGTTAGTTATTCTTATTACTGTCTATATCCTTTCACGCAGCTATTCTTATTACTGTCTATATCATTTCATGTATAAATTTTAAAAATTAAAAAATCAAATGAGCTGCTAAAATATTTCTCTAAAAGAAGCCAAAGCTGTTTATTGTGACAATGGATGCCTCACAATGGGGACGTGACACCACAAGACAAAGTATCATGGTGAGAGTCCTTTTCTCTGAGCTCTTATACAAAGTTTACAGTTTATATATCAGGTGTTCATGCATTGTTGTTCTAGCTTGCATTGTTGCTGAAAGTAGATTCTATAAAATGCTTTAACTATGGGAATTTATTAGCTTAAAAGCCATGAAAATGTGCAAATCTAGGCATCATCCAGATGATGCTTTCTTCCTGAAGACTAAGTATTTATGTATGTTCGCTGCGGGCGAACCTGGACTCCTCTGTCACATTGCAAGGCTCATGGCAGCATCTGCTGGTCTTTCTACCTTCTCTCCCAAGGCTCATTGCTTTCAGCTTCTTGCTTCCACGGTTTTCTCTGTCTTTGTCTAAAGTTCATTCTCTTAAAGGACTGCAGTAAGAGTATTAAGACCCACTCTGAATGAGGAGGATCACATCAACTTAAGCTCCTACTCACCAAAAGACTACTTACAATAGGTCCATACCAACAAAATGGATTAATTTTAAGAACATACTTTTCTGGGGTATATACAGCTTCAGTCCATCACAGCTGTCTTATACATCACCTCTAATATTGTCTTGAACTATTACTTCTAGATAGCATTTCAAGGACTTGTGTTTTGCCATTGTAAAAACTGAGTTATAGGAAGCAGATGTGGCTCAAGTGGCTGGGCTCTCATTTACCATATGGGAAGCCCCAAGTTCGATTCCTGGGGCCTCCTGGTGAAGGCAAGATGGCCCGCGTGGCACGGTGAACTGGTGCAGCAAGATGACACAACAAAGGGAGACAAGCAGTCACAGAAAAACGCACAGCAAATGGACACAGCAAGTACAAGCAGCAAGGGGGGATAAATAATAAATAAAATAAATCTAAAAAAAATAACTTTAAAAAAAACTGAGTTATTCTATATTTCTAAAACCCCAGTACCTAACATAGTACAAAACATACAGCAGGAGGCAGCAAATAAATTATTTTACTTAATCGTTTGCCAGTTTAATGTTGCAATTGACAATGAGTCACCTATTTCTATTGAGTAGTCAAATTTCATTATGTTCATCACACCTAGGCAAAAATTATGAGGAAAACTGAAACAACAGAAGTAGTAAGTACATTTATCAATCAGGCTGAAAGTGATGAAGGAAATAGTCTCTCACTTGGAATAGGTAATAGGCATTAATGCAAAGAACCAGAGCTAAAATGATGGTGGCCCAGCAAACAGAAATCTCAAAAAGAACATAGAATTGATTTCCTAAATACTTATAAAGAAATAACCTCTATTTTGAGTATTAATTCCACATAAATTAAAATGTAAACATGTAATACCCAAAAGTGGTCAAGTTATAATGAAATTGTTACACATGCCCTAGAACTTTGACATTAGCATATTTAGTATGTTTTCATTATCAAAGAAAGCTGTGGAAGTCCATGACTGTAGTATTTTCAATGTAGTTGAGGCATGAATGTGAATTCTAAGCCATGAGAGTCAAAGTGCAGGACAAGTTACTTAGGCCTTGAGTGAGACTTACCACCTATGGTAATGGAAAAAGTAAATAAATAAATAAATCCTTAAAAAAAATGTATAGGGAAGGAAGATACGGACTATAGTTAATAGTAATATTTTGACAATGCTCTTTCATGATTTGTTAACAAATGTTTCACAACAATGCAGAGAGTTTTGGGGGAGGTGATCTGTGGGAGCCCTGTATGATGTTATGCATGTTTGTTTTGTAAGTTATTGATGTTTACTGAACACTTATAGTTTATGTATGTTCTTGTATGAACACTTCAATAAATTGTTTTAAAAAACAATACACTATCATTCCTGTGAAATAGCCATAAAGTTTTATCCCCCATAAAACACTTTGCAAAGGGAAAATTGTATTGCTTTTCAGTTTGGCAACTGCTGAAAAAAATAAAAGTTCTAATTTATTAGTTCACTGATAAAAAATTATTTTATGCAAAGAAAGGGATAATAACAATGAAAGTGATTTTATTGTGTGGGACCAACTAGTCCACATTTTGGGCAAATAGGAAACAAGAGTGTCCTAGCCAGTGTCACAATTAAGCATTAAATGAGAAGTAAATCATAGAGTTTGAAATAATTCACTAAGTATTTTCAGTTATTTCCCTGACTTTTGGGGAAAGAGAAAATTATATAGTAGATTTATAAAACCGGAGCATCCGTAACACCTTCAATATACAATGGACATTGCTTGCAGAAGTCTGAGCCTGTGCAACTCTGTGGGAGCTTCCTCCACACACAAGGAAAGAAATGAAAGAGTGAAGAGCTACAACAATCCCCAATGGGACAAAAAATCAACACTCTAATAATTCCTCCCTTTCCCTTCCCAATTTTCTAGATATATTAGGGGAATGGGAGGGTCAGTTGGCTTAGCACTTTGTGGGGGGAACCCCTAGGCTTGATTGATAACAGAATCCCTGAAGTCTCTTTGTTACATATCCAGAACTGTAAAAATATTTGACTTAATTCTCTACTTATATAAGAATTCTCTACTTATATGAATATCAGAAGAAGATTTAAATCATTTTAACATTTATACTGTATATAAAACTTTCTAAATTATGTGAGAACTTGTTTATAACTTTTCCTAGTATCATAATATTCTCTTCCTCAAACTAAATTTTCAATTATTTTAAATTTTTTAGCCAGAAGTATTTTATTGCCAGCTTCTTCCATGCCCTCTGGAAGTTAAAATCTTAGTCCAAAGTGACTTTTTCACCTCTACTCAATATCTTCTCTCATATTCCTCAGGAAGTCCAAAAATTTACTGTCCTCCTTGAGGCCTTTCCTCACTTCCTAAACATCATCTCCCTTAATTACATGTAAAATTTTACTCAAAATTTGCAAAAAATATATTTTAAAAGCACAACATAGCGGAGTGGGTGTAGCTCAGTGGTTGAGCGCCTGCTTCACATGTATGAGGTCCCAGGTTCAATCTCCGGGACCTCCTATAAAAAAATAAAAAGCAAAAAAATTATGAAACCTTTCTTCAAATATGCATAAGTTTTCTATTGCTGTGTAACAAATCATTCCAAAATTAGCACCACAAAACAATACGCACTTATTATCATACAGTTACTGCAGGCATGTCTTAACGTGTCCAATGTCTCCCAAGGCTGAAACCAAGGTGACAACTGCTCTGTACTCCTCTCTGGATCTTCAAACTCTCTTTCAAGTACATGTGATTGTCAGCAGAATCCAGTTCCCAGAATTTCTAGAACAGGATCTTCATCATTTACTGACTGATGGTGAAGGGTTACACGGGTCCTGGAGGCTGCCCACTGTTCCTTGTTATATGGCCTACTCTTTCGCCCTCTCACATTTTGAATCTCCTAACTTCTAATCATCTGAACAATGCTAATATAGAGTCTATATAAGGAAACATAATCCTGAGAGTGAGCCTGCCAGCACCATTTATTTGCCATATAATAGAACCTACCATGGGCACGGATTTTCCATGCTCTTCTCAACATCCATCCACATTAACTGTAGGGGATACACTAAGGTGTGAGAAGCTTGGGAGTTCTCTTAGAATTTTGCCTCATTCACCATGACAACAGAATTCATACCTGGTAATCTGTGAGGCAATATCTTATAATTTATTAATGCATGAGACTGATAGCAATTATATTGACATGCCTATCTTCAACTTTCAGGAATATCTGGTTTGATGATTATTTTCATGTGCCAACTTGGCTAGTCTATAGTACACAGTTATGCAACCAAACACGAATCTAGGCGTTGCTGTGACAGTCTTTTGCAGATGTTGTTAACATCCGCAACAAGCTGTCTTTAAGAAAAGGAGGTTATATCAATAATGTGCATAGTCCTCAATCAGTTAGTCACAAGGTCTTCCAAGCAAAGCTGAAGCTTCCTTGAGGAAGAAAAATTCTGCCTCAACACTACAATAGCGGCTCCTGTCTAGGAGTTTCCAGCCTGCTGGCCTACTCTACACATTTTGAACATTCTAGCCCCCAAAATTGCATAAGCCAACTCCTTTTAAAAGTCTATATAGTACCTTACCTAAAGACTGTTATATTAGGCAAAGCAATTTTCAGTATGGGGCAAATTGTTTGAATATTGAAGTATACATCTGTATATAAAGCTATTATAGGACAAAAACTATTCATTAGGTCTATAATAAAATATTTCCATTGCCTAAGCACAAAGGATGGCAGATATCATGAGTGCTGAAATTAAGATTTGGGAGCAAAGAGACAATGGTACAGGGACAGGTGAGAAAATGTACATGTGTGAAACTACATTGCTTTCATTCTTTTACTTTTCATGAGACATATAAATTCAAATAAAGAGGGAAACTGACTTAAATAATTTCATGGAAGTATTTTTTAAAATATTGGCAACACATATTATTGACAAAAAAATTTTATCTTAATAAGAAGACAACAAATAACTCAAGAGCAAAATGGCCAATAATGAAAAGTCATAGCAGAGGAAATAACAATGGTCAACAAGGTGAAAAGGTGCTGAGCCTCTTTGGTAGTAGCCAGTGAAATAGAAAATAAAAGAAAATGAGATATCACGACCCACCCACTAGTATACTGCTGGTGGAAATGTGAATTATTACAGGCTTCAATATGTACTAAAATTTACCATTGCAAGAGAAAGAGACATGGGCAAAAAAGAAGAGCCAGATTGTCCTCCTCCGAGTCATCTGAAGGATGGGCGGTGACTCTGGAGGTCTAGCCTTAGAAAAGCATCGTGTGGCAAGACTCATGATCTCCCAAACCTGACTCAAGCTTTAGAAAACTGTGGGACATGTAGCCTGTCTCCTGGTTAAATACATTTCTCTGCCCATTGGAAACAACAAATTTCTCCCTCGAGAATGATAAACTCTCTGGGATAACTGGAACCTCAGAAAGATCTAGTCCTACCAGACAAGCTGAGGGGAAAAGGGGAGGCAGGTGGACATTCCAGCATGACCGACACAGCTGCCTTAATAAGATTTACTTCAGGAAAAGTAACTACACCAGAGGGATTAGGGAGAACTGAAATGCTCATAGGGGCCGGCTGTAGCTCAATTGGTAGAGCGCCCATTTACCACTTGGGAGGCCCTGGGTTCGGTTCCTGGGGCCTCCTTGAGCGGGCAGACTGCCTTGAGAAGGCAAGCCGCCATGGCAGGGCAAAGCCGCCATGGCAGGGCAAAGCCGCCACGGCAGGGCAAAGCCACCACGGGCAGGGCAAGCCGCCATGACAGGACAAGCCGCCCGCGAGCAGGCAAGGCCGCCATGCAATGAGCTGACTCGGCGGGTCGCCGCAACGGGGGGGAGAAAAGCAGACACAGAAGAAGGCAAAAATCAACACAGCAAGAGCAAGCAGAAAAGGGGGTGGGGGATATATATATATAAAAAAAAAAAAAGAAATGCGAAATGCTCATGTTTCCAAACATCTCTGTGCCATATTCTTAGGAGGGGACAAAAGCCCATAGAAAACCTGGCAAGGACATTCAAGGCTTTACCTCATTATTTAAGAAACTCGGACTTTAAAATATATTTATTTACTAAAATTTTAAAAACCTACATGTCCTTTTCCCTAGTAATAATACACTTGGGAATCAATTCCATACAACTAAAAGTATATCTGTGTAAGTTACAAAGGCAAGACGCTTATTAACTTTGATCTTGTTTGGAGAGGCAAAAAAACAAGCTTTAACCTACCTGTTAATTGAAACACAACCTATTGAATAGCGAATCAGACTTTCCTATTTTGGAATGTTAAGTGGATATTTTAAAAGAGCACATTATATTAATAAAGAGGGATGTTTATGATGTATCACTGAATATGAAGAGCAAGATATAGAGTAATGTGCAATGTAGGATCAAATTTTTGTAAAAGTCAAAACAAATTAAAATCACCATTTATTTCATATATAAGTTTGTGTAAGAGTGTGAGAAAAGTTGAGAAATGTACAGACCAAGCTGTTTGTCTCAGGCACCTGGAACTGAAGGGAGTTACAGAATTAAGGTTAACTTTTTAACTACAACTGATTTGTTTCATTGTCAAAGTGAGCTTTAGCTTTAAATTTATTTTATTACCTTGTTACTTTTACAAACAGTAAAGAAATGAAATAAAGATTTAAGTTTTATAATATTCATATGTAATTGTGAAATTACTTAAAGGTACTGTGTTTTTTGTTTCAATATTTAAAATAACAAAATTAAAAATACCATCCAACCAAAAAATTACCGAAATAAGATTAATATCAGCAGCCTCTAAAGGCTTAATAAGATTTTCAAAACTTCTTTGTTCATTTTTCATATTACTTACAGATTTATAGATGTTTATTTTCTTACTAGATCATTTAAGAAACTGAGGTTATCTAAGGCAGATATATGAGGCAAGATATATGAAAATGTTCACAGATCTTAGAAGAAAACATTTAGACCTATTAAACATGAGATTATTATAACATCTTCTATAATTGACTAATAGCCTTCAGAGATGGATAGAACAGACTTTCTAGATCTACATGGATAGTTCTCAGTTCTGCCTTTTTCTCCCAAATGACTTATACTGGATCTCCAAGCACCCATGTTGTATAATGAAAAACTTGGCTGGTCTTTGTCCCCAGTTCCTGAGAAGATACTTCTATATCATTGAAATTTCCTGTGAGAATAGGGATTTTGTTCTTCTTGGAGGGCCAAGGAGAACACCAGATAGTTACAGAGCTGGGCCAGCTGAACCTGCAGTCTTGTCGTGGGGACTGGCCACACTAGAAGACCAACTATCTGGGAAGAGTCTACTCACCCTGGAGAGAGTATTGAGATTATCAAAGAAGAGGGCGGGGAAGTTCCCATGACAGAATAGGTTCCCAAAACTAGAGCACTCCCAGGCAATACTGTAGCAAGTCAGAGACTCCAGGAAGATGTGTGGCTAGGAATAAAATTTCCAATGATTGTATTAACTCTTGATTGAAAACAAATTGTGTCTTAGGCACCATAGTGCTTAAGATGACATGGTCTGGAAACAGTACTAAAAAACCCATAAAGTAGCTTAATGATGACATAGACACTATTGATAAGCATTTATCTATAAAAGGGATAAAAGCAGTACTTACTTCCTGTAGTGAAGTGTAAATGAGCTGCTAAATGTCTATCGAAACTGCCCCTGGTTTGCAACTTTTTTTCATGAATATCTGTAGCCTATGTTTATTAAGAGTTTTCCTATCTGCTGGTATAGTGAGAAACTTGATAGGTCTTTGTCCCTAGTTCCTAGGGAAGATACTTCTACATCGTTGGAATTTCCTGTGAGAAGAGGGACTTTTGTTCTTTGTAGAGGGCCAAGGAAACACCAGACAGTTACAGAGTTGGTCTGTTATGCTTTATGGATTTTCTAATTTGTCAACAAACAGCCCTATGAGGTGGGTACTATTATTTATGCTTGTCTTACTATAGGGAAACTAAGTCAAGGAACATTTACATAATGTGTCAACATTCACACAGCTAGTAAGAGATAGGGTCTACCTAGAACCAAAGACCATAGCATAGCCACTGTCCCCTGTTGGCTATGGGTCAAGGACATCTCTTATTTGTCTCTGCCATCCCCGTGGTCTCTAGAATAGCCTGACACAGGGAGGTGCTCAATCAACATAGACTGTTATTGAGTGGAGCAGAAATACCAGGGACAGTGTCTTATTTTTCTGCTCTGAAGAAGACAGTGCTGAATAAAATACATTCCTTTGGCTCATAGTTTTCTCTGCCCTACCTCATCTGCTTCTCTACTCCTCCCACCAAATTTCAACAAGTTGTTGAATAGATTGGAAGTTTGAGTTTAGGAAAGACAAAGAGAAAACAGAACTCTGTACTACCTTAGTGTGATTGAGGAAAGAATAAATATGAAATAGCAAAAAAGGAGAGAGGGATTAAAGTTTATATGTATGAAATAATTAATCTAATGAAATCAAGATATCTGAATTTGGTATATTGCAAACAAAGTCCTGTTTTGAATACTGTTTCAGTGTCCTTGCTTAACTGATTCAATGTGGTCTGAGAATAAACTGGTGGGTGTGACTTAAAGACCCCTGATCACACATGTAGAATTGGGCATTACTCAAACAAAATATCTGGCAATATTTGCTTGGTGTCCTCTAACTGGGAAGAAGTTCACAAGAATTCACCAAGGTCCCAGCCTGCAGAGAAGACAGAAACAATTTGCACAAAGCAGGAAAACTAACCAAAAAAAAAAAAAAACCTTTAAAATATTTTCTTCATTATATATTAATAAATATGTTTGTTATATTTATTGTATAATAAATAAAAGTATAATGTTTTTAATGAATAGTTTACATTTCTTGTCTAAATTAGAACCTATCTATAGTGAAATACAATATACAGTTATAATACAATAACCAATGCATCCTAACCTTCAATGGAAATAAGCAATTCCCATACACATATCATGTGTATTTATTAAGTTTTCTCTCCTTCTGTTATATAAATGCTCATTAATTAGAGTGATAGTTTTTCCAAGTCTATCGTGGCTAGTATGTAAACTTAATTAGAAATGTTTTTAATCAAGAAATTATCTTCATATTCAAAAAACACAACTTAAATGAGTTATATGATAATGAAAAGATAATAATGGATGGATCTGAATTCTTGGGACAGCCAGATTTGTGGCTTTGGGAGAAGTACTCAGACAATGTAAGTCTCAATAATTTTATCTGTAAAATAAGTCCTGAATTCAAAGGTTCCACCCTGGTAGCATCCCTGTAAGGGTTAAAGATTAACCATGGAAAGTCCCAGAAGAGGCTGCAGTGAGCCTGTCACCTCAGAGGCACTAACACTCAGGACCTACTGCCTTCAGTGCACATTTTCCAAGTCCTCTCATATTTATTGTGGCATTGGCCATAATGAAAAACCTTAAAATTGGAAGGATTTGCAAATAATGGAAATGAATTTCCATGGAATAAACCTACAAGGATGAGAGGTTATACTACCAAACAAATTAAGTCATGTGTATCTCATAGCATTACATGCATGTAACATAGCATTTAAAGAGCATACATATCTCAATACAAGCATAAAATAATATTACATACCTTTACACGCATGAAAAACACAAAGCCTAGTGCCACCTGACTAATAGTAAGCACTCAACAAATGTTAACTGGCGTTATTATAGCAAAATGCTATTTACATCAAATGCTTACAACATCTCTGGAACATTCAAGAAATTCCTTTCAACTGAATATAACATATCTCTAGCTATATTCTTCCTAACCAGAATTCTCTCAAGCCTGAATGAGAAAGTATCCACAATTCACTCAATCCCATTGTTGGGATTCCCCAGTAAGTTCAAGCAGCCGTAGCACTATTGCACACCATCACATGCATGTAAAATACTTTGCACTGTGCCACCTGCTTAGCGGTAAGCTCTCAGTTAATTTTAGATGGTGCAAAAACAAACACTATTTAAAATCTTGAAGTGCTTATATCATCTTTGGAATGTCCATATTACTTTCAAATACATGCAAATATCATTTATTGTGATGACTACCATCTCTCCAACTACATCCCACCTAACCAGGATTCCCTAGAACCTACTGACAAAGTTGAGATTCCCCAGTAAAGCTTAAGAAGAATTAGTGCTGTGGAGCAGCACCCTGAGGGTACTGACCTCTGCAGCCTGGATCTCGGACAATACGCCACAAACAACTGAAGTTTTGCAACATGACAGTATTTCTCCTTACTTTTATGTTTTTCTCCCATTTTCTTCACAGACAACAATGTTACTCTATGTCATGATACCAACTGTCTGACAACCACATGTTCTATGGATACCTGGTCTTCCAAACTTCATACTCAAAACCCAAAAGAGAGGAGCAGATTTGGCTCAAGTAATTGAGCGCCTGCTCCCCACGTGGGAGGTCCCAGGTTTGGTTCCTGGTGCCTCCTAAAAGAAAAAGAAAAGAAAAGAAGCAAAACAAACGGGGGTAAGGGGTGGGGAAAGAAGATTGAGAGACTTCCAGGGAGTAGGCGGATTAAGGAGTTGCAGGGCTCACTTTTCTCTCAAAAAAAAAAAAACAGTTGGCTGACAGGCAGAAACTGTGCAGAACTGCTCTAGGGCTCCGGAGAGGACGGAACTACTGTGCCGCATCCTGGAAAGGGCAGTACAAAGAGATGGAGAAACTGCTGTAGGAGACTGAGTAACTCGCTTCTGCTGCTCCTGGTGCCCGTCCCCCTGTCTCGGGCAAGCATGTGGGTCTTGACCCCGTCTGTCCGGCGGCTGCAGATTGAGAGAACCACAGAAATCTACTTCCCCCAAGAACAGGGAGAGAGGAGGCTTAGTCCTGATCCTGCTTTTGGCTGGCAGATGTAGACTGCTCGATCCCGCGGTTTCAACACTACCCAGCCAAGCAGTGCCACGCGATTGTTTTCGCCTGCATTAGGAGGAGCTGACAAAGAGCTAAAACTACCCTGCCTTCTGAGGGCTACCGGGATAGGTTGTTGAAGAGTGCCATCTGCTGGGCATACCATGAGTGCAGCCTTAGGGAGCAGAATTAAAGGTTTTTTGGTGTCTTTCCTGACCCCACTACCCCAGGGCTCGTTGGGACTGCTGTGCACCCCCTTCCTGGGTCCCTCGCCCTGTTGTTTGTTGGGTAAATATCGACAAACCAGTGTCAAAGAAGAGCATTAACACAAATCCAATCAACAACAAAATGTTAGCAGAGAGAGAAGCCAACTTTCAGAGTAAACTCATCAAGGTGATCGCCCCCCAAAATTACAAGCCATACTAAGAAACAGGAAGATATGGCCCAAAGGAAAGAATTAAAAAGCCAGAAGAAATACAACATTTGGAACAACTAATCAAAGATGATCAAACAAATCTAAATCAATTCAAGGAGATAGCTTAAGAGACAAAGGATATTAAGGCAGTGGTGAGAATGAAGAAGAATTTGAAAGTATGCAAAGAAAAATAATAGATCTATGGGAATGAAAGGCACAATAAATGAAATTAAAAATACACTAGAGGCATACAACAGCAGATTTGAAGAGGCAGAAGAAAGGATCAGCAAGCTAAAAGATAGGGCATCCAAAATCAAACAGGCAAAAGAACAGATAGAAAAAAATAATGGAAAAATTGAGCAGGGAGTCAGGGATTGAATGGCAGCATGATGCACACAAACATATGTGTCATAGTTGTCCCAGAAGAAGAAAAGAAGGGAAAAGGATCAGAAAGAAAATGTGAGGAAATAATGGCTGAAAATTTGCCAACTTTTATGAACGACATTAATATAAATGTCCAAGAATTGCAATGTACTCCAAACTAAATAAATCCAAATGGACCTATTCCAAGATATATACTAATCAGAAGGTCAAATGCCAAAGAGAAAAAGAATTCTGGAAGCAGCAATAGAAAAAATGACTCATTACATACAAAAAAAGTTTAGTGCCGATTTCTCATCAGAAACCATGGAGACAAGAAAGTAGGGTTATGATATGTTTAAGATACTGAAAGAGGGCCCGGCTAGATAGCTCAGCGGATAAAGAGCTCGCTGGGAAACCACATGGGAGGCCCTGGGTTTGGTTCCCGGGGACCTCTCCTAGCGGGCAGACCGCCTTGAGAATGGCAAGCCGCCATGGGCGGGCCGGAGCCGCCGTGGGCAGGGCAAAAAGCTGCCACGGACAGGCAAAAGCCGCCACGGGCAGGGCAGGTCGCCTGCAAATCGAGCACAGCCAG
>PVKH010005574.1:0-16393 GCA_004027955.1 Chaetophractus vellerosus | reverse complement strand
TCTTGGTGTTTCTGATACTCGTTCTTCTGGGAGTTGGTAAGCAGTGTCCTGGTTTGCTGTGCCCCAAAGCAGGTCCCCACAGCAGCCTCTGACTTTTTCTTTGTTGTTTTAGTGAGAGCTAAGATTTATATGTCTAACCCTTCGGCCATGTTCCCACAATCTTATCACTCTCTCTTGATCACAGTAGCTTTATGCTAAATCTTGTAATCAGATAGTGTGAGTCCTCCAACTTTGTCCTTTTTCAGAATGGCTTTGTCTCTTCTAGTTCTTTTCGCTTTCTATATATAACTTTAGAGCCAACTTTAGATTTTTACAAAAAAAAAATCTAGCTGAGATTTTAATTAGATTTCATTGACTCTACAGATCAGTTTGAGGAGAATTTTTCTTTTTGATTGTGAAGTTGTATCTTCATTATATTTTATTTGTGCTCTTCTTGGAGTTGTCTCCTTGACCTCAGTGGTTTCAGTTTTCCAACTTTCTCATGATGTAGTGCTCCCTTGGGGTCTTCAGTTTCAGGTCAGGGACTGATGGTATCTTGATGAGGATCAGACCTGCTGACTTTGAGCAACTAGGTATGTGTCTGGGGAGTATCATAGTCACACATTTGTACCTGGGTCTGCCTGTCCATTGGGCCAAAGAGAAGGC
Source organism: Chaetophractus vellerosus (assembly GCA_004027955.1). NCBI lineage: Eukaryota > Metazoa > Chordata > Mammalia > Cingulata > Chlamyphoridae > Chaetophractus > Chaetophractus vellerosus. Next base: position 15,748 of record PVKH010005574.1, on the reverse strand, counting down.
AAAAGAACAAGAGTAATGTCCTGTTTCTTAGCTGAATGCAGTGCAAAAACATTACCCACACAGCCAGGTTCCCATACAGCAGGCACTGAGTTAATTAATGACCGCTCAGGAGAGGAATGTTGGCTACGGCAGCAATGACAGGTGCAGGACGTTCAGTTTGAAGAGAATTGACATCTTAACAATATTGAGTCTTCTAAACAATGGACATGGTATAGCTCTCTATTTAGATCTTGGATTTCTTTCATCCGTGTTTTATAGTTTTAAGTATATAGGTCTTACATATATTTTGTTTGATTTATTCCTAAATATTTTATGTTTTGGGATACTATTATAAATATTAGGGCTTTAAAAAATTCACTTTCCAATTCATTACTAATAGATAAAAATACAATTCAGTTTTGAATATTTTATTCTGCAATTTTGTTAAATTCATTTAGAAATTATTTGTTTTGTGAAGATTCTTTTGATATTCCCCACTTAGACAATCATGCTGTCTTTGAATAGAGAAAGTTTTATTTTTCCTTTCAAATCTGGATGCCTTTTATTTCTTGTTCTTGCTTTATTTGCCTGGCTAGAGTGTCCAGTACAATTTTGAGTAACAGTGGTAAGAGTTGTTATCCTTCATTTGTTCCTGGTCTTAGGGGGAAAGCTTTTAGTCTTTAACATTATGCAAGATGTTAATTAAGGAAGTTTTCTTCTGTTGTAGTTTGCTTAGATTTTTTAAAAACCAGGAAATGAATGGTGTATTTTGTCAAATGCATTTTCTACATTAATTGAGATGATCATATGTATTTTCTTCCTTAATCTATTGGTAATTTGCATTTCATTGATTGATTTTCAAATGTTAAACCAACCTTACAGTCCTGGGAGAAACACTACTTGATGTACATGATGTATTTCTTTTTAGATTTTGTTGGATTCTACTAAACTATAAGCCCTCCTAGGTAAGGACTGTCAACTCTGTGTTCCCCAGTAACTAGTACAGTACCCTGGTATTAGATGCCTTTGCTTATTAATAGTTTATTGGTTGGATGAAAGCATGAATGTCACCAGTAGCCTGTGTAAATGTGCATTTCTATACAATTCAAGTTAAATCCTAAATTGGGAGTTTAAAGTAAGCTTAGATTCTTTTCCTCACAGGAAATGGTAGACTGTGTTATTGCATAATAATTTCTCCAATATTTTCAATGAGAAGTGCTATAAATAAAGAAAATTGTACTTGGCCATTGTTCTGAGCATAATAATTTCTCCAATATTTTCAATGAGAAGTGCTATAAATAAAGAAAATTGTACTTGGCCATTGTTCTGAGCATAATAATTTCTCCAATATTTTCAATGAGAAGTGCTATAAATAAAGAAAATTGTACTTGGCCATTGTTCTGAGCATAATAATGGGAGGATGTGTCTCTAGAACCTTACTACCATTTCCATGTCCTTCTAATTGAAAACACTTAAGCAACTTTATTTTGTGTACATAATTACTGTGTTAATTACTGTGAACACAGGAAAAAATTGATTATCACAGTACTCAAATGGATTGGGTATTTTTTTCTTTGTGTAAATGGATTAGGACATTTATGACCTGTACCCACAGTTGTGGTTCATCTCAGTTGCTCCCATTTATATGTAATAAAATATACAAAAATATCCTAAACCTGTGAGATTGACTTTTATGTAGGACTATTATTTAATTTTGAATTTATAGCTGGATAGACTCACAAAGGACAAAGATGTTGTTTTAGTTTTCTTGAGCGAATACCATGCAATGGGCTGCTTTAAACAATGGGAATTTAACTACTCATGGTTTTGAGGTGAGGATAAGTCCAAGTCAAGGAGTTATCAAGCTGATACTTTCTTTCTGATGATGGTTATTCTGGAGCTGGGTGTCAGCAATTCTTGGTCCTTGGCTCCTCTGTCACAATGCAGTGCACATGGTAGCCTCTCCTAGCCTCTCCCTTCTCTTCCAGGTTATTTTGATCTTCAGTTTCTTGCTTCCCATGGCTTTCTCTCCTTGTTGTAAGAATTTCATTCTGGTTATAAAGGACTCTAGTAATAGGATTAAGACCCATCTGGATTGAGTTAGAGACCACACCTTAACTGAGGCATCCTTATCAAAAGGTCTTTCTTACAATGTGTTCACATCCACAGGAATGGATTTAAGTTTAAGAACATATTTTCCTAGGGTATATAGCTCCAAACCACCATAGGTATCATGTGACAAAAAGAGTGGGAGAAGAGAGAAATTCTGGGCTGTCCCTCTGTGTGTTTCCCTACCCCAGACGTAAAGCAGAAATGCTTTGCTGTGTGCAAGATGGCCTACACCCTTGATTAGACAGGTGTAGTACATTTAATCTGCGCATAAAACATCAGAAATTATTTCTGCTTTATAAATAGTTCACCTAATTTTTTTTCCTGATGATAAAAGTCATACACACTCAATGCTAAAAACTTGTACTTTTTTTTTTTCATGTAACTTATGTCAGTTCATCTCCATAAAAAATGCTTCCTGGTATTTTTCTTGGGATTGTGTTAAATTTACAAATGAATTTAGAGGGAACTGACATCTTATTGATGTTTAGATGGCCCATCCTAGTATGAGATATGTCTTTCATTTTAACAAGTCTACTGCTGTGTTTTTCAAAGATGGCTTAAAGTTTTCCTCATACAGGTATTACATTTTTGGTATGTTTATTCACTTGATGCTGTTGTAAATGAGATCTTCGCTATCATTATGTCATCAAATTATTATTTATACATACGAAAGTTATTCTTATATATTTGTTTAAACCCTGTAGCCTTTCTAAATTGTTCTATTGTTTAAGTAGATTTTAACATTGATTCTCTCATGTTTTCTAGGTATATTAACATATTACTAGAAATAGAAAGTGTTTGCTTATTCTTTTCCAATTCTTATGCCTCTAATTTGGTACAATTTTAAGTACTAGTGGAAATAGTTGTATCTTTTTCTTAGTCTTGATTTTAGTGGAAATAGTCTTTTGTTTCCCCACTAAGGAACTGCTGGCTTTATGACTTAAGGAAGAAGGGATGCAGGTAGATGTATAACACACTTACAGACACACACAATTTTAATTATTTATCAATTCTTTTTTCTTTGGATTTTTTTCCCATATAAGAATTATGTGAAAAATTTTGTCAAAACCTTTTTCAGCAACCGTGGAGATAACCATATCATTTTTCTCATTAGATCTTTTTATATGCTATCAGATATGTGTGTATTTCTCAATATTGAACAAACATTGCATAACCTAGAATGAATCCCATTTGTTAAGTTTATTTTTAATGTAATATTTGATTCTGTTCTCTAATATTTTATTTAGTTTTACATTAATATTAATGTCATAGCATCAGTAATTTTCTCTCTGTGTATGTTACCTTTATCTGACTTAGGTATCACTGTTATACTTAATAAAAAGTGTTTGGAAGTTTTCCTTCATTTTCTATTCTCTGGAATAATTTACATAGCATTAGAAATATCTTTGATGTTTCTTAGATTTCTCCTATGAAACAGTGTGGACCTGCTGCCTTTTTTCATACAGTATTTTTTTGATAACATTCTCTTTTTCTTCATTGGAATTTGATCTCTTTGAACTTTCTAATCTCCAAAAAGCTTAAATTTTGTCAACTGGATTTTCCTAGTAAATTATCTATTTTATCAAATTTTTCAAATTCATTTGCATAGAGGTCTGCAAAGTGGTCTCTCATGAGTTTTGTAATTTTTTCTGCTTCAATAATTATTTTCTCCTTTTTATTTCTTATTTTGTATATGTTTCTTTATTAGATATTTTGTTAATGATTTTAAAGACTGAGAATTTTGATGATTTATTAATTAGATCTGTCAGTTTTCTGTTTTCCAACCAGCTTTTATCTTTATTAGTAACTTCTTTGCACTTCTTTTTGGTTTGCTTGTTCTTCGTTTTCTAGCTTTCTGAATTGTGAATTTAACTCATTTATTTTCATTCTTATTAAGGCTTTGAAGTTTCCTCTGGTTACTGTTATAAACCTATCCCATAAGTTCTGAGTACAGTATTTTTGTTATTAAATTTTAGAAATTCTGTAAATTTTTAAATTTCTATTTCCCCTTTGATCAAGAAGCTATTTAATTTCCAGGTGAAAGGACCTTTTTGTAATTTGATTTTGCTATTAATTTCTAGTTTTATTGTGTTTTGAATAGAGAATAGTTTTGCATTTTTGTGATATTTCTACTTTGTGGAATTTAGTGATGCTTTATCTTTGTGACTATTCCATGTACACTTGACATAATATTTCCTATCATCAGGTTATAAAGTTTGATATATTTATAACCCTACTTTTTATTTCTTTTTAGCTCTCCTATATCCTTATTATTTGTCTCCTTATTATTTCATCTCTGATTATTATCCTATTTCTATCTATCTTTTATTGCATACCCTGTACTTTTTTACTTAATAAAAGCGACTGCTGTAGTATTTAATGTATTGATATTAATAAATGCAATATCATCATTTTGAATTGTTGCTTTTAGCATTAAAATATGTCCTTCTGTGTCATATTTAATGTTTCGGGTCATGAATTCTATGTTATCTATTATCAGGATCCCAAACTGTGCTTTATTGTTCCCATTTGCCTTGTATCCCATTGCTTTTTGATGCCCATCTTTTTATTATTAGACTTTCTGAGCCATTTTGTTTTAGGTGTGTCTCTTACATACAGCATATAATTATTGCTTTTGTAAACTAAGTTGAAAATCTTTTTCTTTTACAAGATGAGCCTAACCTGTTCACATGTATTGCTTTGACTAATATATATGAGCTAAACTCCGTGATATCATTTTATAATTACTTTCTGTATTAGGTTATATTTACTGTGATTCTCAGTATGATGTGTTTTCTTTGCTCTTTTTTTTTTTTTAATGGTATTTAGGCAGGGTTGTATTTTTGTTTGGCTGATTTCCTGTGTACTTACACCCATTCAATGCCTTTAATACCCTTTTCTCTTGTGTGAACTTTTGTTTATCTGGTTTATTATTTGACTCCCACCTATTGCCAAGCTATCTTACCATGAGCTTGTTCTATTTTTGTCTTTCCTTCTCCCTTCTCTGTTGTCTTAGTTACATTATTTCTACTTTTTCCAAACATAAAACATCCTCTAGTAGTTTCCTCTTGAAGGGCTTGTGTGTATTTCATGACTTCTTGCATATTGAAAACATTTATGGCACTCAAAGGACAGCTCTCAACCAAGGCCTTGGCAGGAGCATGAGCGATGGCCAAGAATTTGGTGTTTATTTTTCTACTTACAAGTCATTTGAAGTTTATAATGTCCTTTATCTTTTAGTTGTGCTGTGGACATGAGTTTTAAGTAGTTGTCGTTTTTCTTCTTGAAGATCTAATGTAGTTGTTGTTGTTTTTGAGGATGTGTGGAGAGATTCAAATTTCATTATCCTTAGCTTCCTGTGCATACATCTTTTACTGTTACTTTTTATTACCTTTCTTTAGGATAGAGGTCTAGAAATGGATTTATTAGACAAAGGACAAAAACATTATATCTATGTAAATCTTAATATATATATGGTAAATCATAATCTGTACAAGTGTTTGGTTGTATATACAAAGACTACCAGAAAGGTTAAGAAAAGTAATAAAATTTATACTGTCACCAACATATTTTGAGAATAATTGTCCAATCATACCCTTGACATCATTTACTATTATCATTTTTTAGTCTTTCTTAATGTGATTAACAAAAAATAATTTGACTCATTTTCATTTGTGTTTCTTAATTACCAGTGAGATTGAGGTTTCTTTTGTATTTGTCCACTGTGTTTCCCCTTTATTTTGCAGGCTCATGTCTTTTCATAGTTAACTCTTATATGGCCTTAATTTTTCCTATTGATTTATTTGTTTTCATAATATATAAAGAATATTAATCTGTCCCTTATTTTCATGTGTTATTGCTAGGATGATGTTTCTTTTGAATCTTATGTGATGACTCTTTACATATAGAATTTTTAAATTTTTATTTAGTCAATGCAATCAATCTTTTACTTAGCCATATTTTCATTGTTCTTCTATTGCATTCAATCTTAGAAAGCCTTTCTCTTTCTAAGATTGAACATTTCTAGATAAATGTTCAATATTTTCTTTTGGTTATTGTTTTTATATTTTTATGAATATACTACCTTTAACAATAGAATTTTTGGAATTTAGTGTTGATGCGAAAGACAGATATATTTTCCTAATCAGTTCTAGCACAGTTTGTTAAATAATTCTTCCTCATTGTCACTGATTTTCATACTGATTTATATTAGGATGCCTAGTTTATAAACCCATCCCAGAGTAGTTAAAATAAATTAGAAAATATTAGTAGAAAGTGCTGAAATTAGACCCAGTAATTCCTGAGATGGAAGACACAGGCAAATTATAAATAGCAGGTGAAAGATCTCAAAAAATTATGGGAGCATAGGAAATGGCAGCTCTCTATACATGATCCCTTAAAGATGTTGCTGTTTTACATCTCAAAATTTAGTTGATGTTTTTGATGTTCATAATGCTGCACCAAGTTATCAGGAAAGGATGAAGGAAGTTCAGTAACACTCTCTTTAAGAAGACATGGAAATACAGCAAAATGCTATGTAGATTTTAAAAAAGAAGTGGGAGGGCCATGTGTTACCAAGGAAAGATTTTTGTCTGTCTGATTGTTAAGGGTAAAAAACAACCACACAGAAGCAAAAATATGAGTGATACCATATATATATTTAGTATACCTGTGTGTGTATTTGAATATGCACTGATAAAACTTTGGAAAGCTGCCTACCAAACGGTGATGGGGAGGGGAGGAATGTGGTGATGGTGTGTCTTTATTTTCTACTTTTTTAGTCTTTTAAAAAGTAAACATATTTCTTTCTTAATTGTAAACTTTAAAAACAGTATAAGTTTATAATGTACTGTAGAGAAATATCAATCACAGGTGATCAATTTAAATGATGGTAGTGTGATAGGTTAGCTTATAGAGATAAATCATGAGATAGGTTATTCCCCAGAGGTCCAGGTACATGGGACCTACCTTTCTTACAGTGTATTTAGGATTAAAAACAAAACAAAAAACACCTTTCTGGTAAAGTGCTTTATAACTGAAAAGCATTGTTTTTTAAATTAAAAGCTCATCAATTATACCATACCTATTTTATTTAGAATAAGTTATGTATCTACTAATTTCTTTATGAAGTAGCCCACTCTTGCAGGCTTATGGCTATTAGGAATTTTATTTTATAGTGAAAATCTTTTTCTCTTTTCCCTAAATCTAGAAAGCTGGGATTCAACAAGTCAGCACTAAGAATTGAGGGGCAAGAATCAGATATGATATCATGAAACTATCTAACTATCTTCATCAATCCATCAGTAGCTCATGATTAAGAGTCCAAGTACAAAGTCAGGAAGAGAAACAGATACCAAGGAATTATCTAAAACAGAGTCTAAATTTCATGAGCAATTGTGGTAAGGTTTCAGCCTGTTGGTTGGGATTGGCATGCTGGGGCAATACAGACAAACCAGTATTGAGCTAACTGACTGTAGATTATAGATTGTACCTCAAACCTCCATGGTAAGGTTTGTCCAAAAATGAACATATTTACAGCTCAGGATGGCAGCAGGAAATAGATGGCACACTCAAAAACATAATCAAAGATAGTTTAATGAAGAAACTATTAATAAAGGTTTCTACAGGTTTAAGAGGACCATTGAGATTCCTGGCCTAGCAGCAGCTGTGTCTTTACCAGCTCTAGGCCTGAGACAGAAAGAGGAGGGAGCAGATATGGCAAGAGCTATAACCATAAGAACGGGCCGCCCCAACAGAAACTGGACCTTTAGTAGAGAAAGGCAGCCACTGCCACACCATAGGCCAGCAGGAAGTAAACCCCAGCCTCTTTTCTGCTTGCCCTCTAGTTGATCACCCTTCAGTGTCTTCTATTGGCCAAACCCAAGTGTTAGGGCAAGGGCGAGGGAACCTAGTTGATGCTGTCCATAAACTTTACCAACTTGAAGAAAGTGGAGGAGGGCACAGAGTGGATCATGAGGGGCAAGTAAAGCTTATCCAGCACAGTGCCTGATGGCTGCTGAATCCGTCAGCAGTCCTGGACAGCCCAGTAAGAAGCCCCATTACTCTAGGTGTCATTTAGTGACAGCAAAAGGAAGAAGAAGGCAAAGGGAAAACAAATTTCTTTTACTAATTAAAAAATGATGACGTTTGTTTCTTCCTTAGTTGATTGTTCTTGGGTACTTTCACAACTATGCAGAACACTCCAAATTTTAATGTCACTGAATTTAATTAGAATTTTACATGACAGAATACTTTTCCTTAGAATTGATTTGAACAAAAATAAATTGTGCCAGGCCTTATTCTAAGTAATGGAAATACAAAGATTCCTAAGACAGTCTTCCTGTGCCCCTGGAGCTCACAACCTAGTGTAGGAGAGAACTGTGTAAACCATTTTTAAAATATAGCATAGTACTATAAACCACTCATTTATTTTTCAAATATTCGTGACCATACTGTGTGTCAGGCAAAATGCAAACTTTCAAAGTACACTGGAAACACAGGCTTGACTACCACTGCCTGGGAATCAGAGAAAAGTCTTCATATAAAATGAATGTAACTTTCATAGTATTGAAGAGTGTACTTTTTTGATTTTTGTTTTTTCTCACCTGGTCTCATTATAAATCATATGCATTAACAACTTAGTTGTAAAGTGGAATGGTATCAACCTGAGTAATATAGTCCTTTTGATACAGTTATTGAAAGAGTATTTATCATTGCTTATTAAATATGAAGAAATAAATGTGCCATTTTTTTCCAAATGGTTTCATTTGCTCATGTTTTCTTTGTTGACCCAAATGAATGAAATTAGAATAAACAATCTCTAAGTCATTTGTAATCATGAGCTGATTAATGGAGTTTGGTTTCATAGCCATTATTCATTCATGAACACCTGATATCTTTCCCATAAACAAATTGTGTTTGTCCAAATTAAGAAATTAAATGAAGCATTTGATGAGTTTATGATTGACCCTTCTAACTCAGAGCCCATTAGTCAATGTCGTTATCATAGAAAACTGTTTGACTAATGTGCTGTCTAAAGAAGCATGTGGATTTATTATGACTTCTGATTAATGTTTGCTGCAAGCTAAACTACTAGATTATAATAATTTTTTTATTCTCATTTTAGCAGCCGTTGAGGAATTTCATCTGTGATGAAATGCATTTACGTCCCTTTACATTTAGGAATAATGATAAGATACTGAGTGAATACATTTTTAAGGTATTATAATATATATTTGAGAAAACATGTACAATATATGCTTTAGAAAGTCATTGTTTAAAAAACAGTTTCGCTTCCTTTAACTTTGTGAACATCATCTTTATCTTTTAGGGAAATGAGCCTTTTGTTTAGAGTTTTTAAACTAGTATTGATTAATTTATTAAGAATGAAATTAAAATAGGAAAAGTATGTATGAATTTCTTAGGTTTTATTTAAATAAAAATAAGGCTAACTCTGTAATTTCAAATATTTATTGTAAAGATGTGTATAATCCTAACAATACATTTTAGCTTTCCTTATAAAGAAAATCCCTTTTACTCTAATCAATTCTCATTATAAAGTTAGAACAATAGTTCCACCTTTAAAAAGCTCTTTAATAGACTAAAACAGCCACCCACTGTTGACCTGGACGTTATAATAAAGTACTTGCTGCCTAACTACTTTATAGGAGCAAGTATGCTATAAAGAAACTAAGGACCTCTCAAGTATTGCCAAGTTTTGTTGTTATTTGAAGGAGAAGGTTAAAACTTGGCAACATTGACTTCTTGAGAATCCATCTGATGAACAGTCTATAAGTTAAATGTAGGTTATATAGTCTGTATTGTGAAATAATTGACATATACTCCTCTTAAATTGGGAAAGGCAAAAGCGGCCTGCTGACAGGAATAGGGGGGAAAATGAAAAAAAAAACCTCAAAAATTCCCTCTGATGTCCTTTCTACTAAGTAAATTGGGGTGATCCACTAATTTTCTTTCATGTACATCCTGATGATTTTATTAGGAAAACAAAGGATCCTAGCACTAGATATTACACTAGACACACCATCTACATCATTTTTCATTTAACTTAGAGCAGAATCATGTTAACTACTACAGAGCAAAGAGATGGGAGGAGCTGTTGCTACTTTTTCAATTTCCTAAAAGTCTTAGCATCTGCCAAAATAAGGAATGATATCCCTCTCAGGCTAGGCCTTACTTTGATTTCCTTAAGCTTAATGAGAGTAAAATTTCAGGATATCGGAGAAAAAGGCCAGTTAGAAGATTTTAACTCTATATAAGACAGCACTAAGACATAGCCACCAGCCTTCTGCCAAAGATAGGAATCTTTGCCGATCGGGCCTTCTAGGACCTCTGAGTTGATGTGTCACTTGACATAGAGGGATTTGCTTGCAACCCACAGCTAAGATATTAGAGAATACCTTGGTTACATGGATACAAAATTCTCTTCATTTGTGGCAGGTTCTGTGGTGATGTAAAATACAACTTTCTGACCTCATTTTGACATTAAGATGCTAGGTTGTATTCTCTAATAGAAACATATAAAAGAAGTCCAAACAAACACTCAACAAAAAATTCTGCAGGAGTTGTATTTTCCGCCTATCAGGACAGTTTTTTTGGGGGGGAGGAAAAAGGGCATATACTTTATTAATCCCATTTATTCCCATGAGCACACGGGGGAGGGAAAGTCATTATTTAGGATTACCTTCAGGGAGTTTCGTAAAACTAACATGTATGACTCTTTGCTATGTGCCATGCACTGGGTTAAGTGCTTTCCATATAAAACAACATTTGGTCTTGATGACAACCCTAGGAGAGATAGTTTTATCACCCTTATTTTACCATTGAGAAAACTGAAGCTTAGAGAGATGACATCACTTCCCCAGAGCCCCACAAACACTTTAGCTGGTAGTCAATACTCAGACAAAAGCCTATATTCTTAACAAGTTTGTTAACTTGTATCTTGGGAGGTCCAGATATATCTTTAAAGTTTATGCAATGTAGTACTTGGGTCAGTTTTCTGCCACATTAAGTAAGTATGCAGAAATGATAGTTATACTGGCTGGAAGATGGACTAAAAAAATTACTAGATGACTTTATTGTCATATTTATAGCTTTGTGACAAAATAAAACCATAAATGATAATGTTCTATCTAAAAATGATGTCAGAAAAAGAAATAATGTGGGAATTTCATATTCCAGTATACCAAGAGTAGTGAATGGCAGAGGTCTGTGAGGGAGAAAATTTTTGCTCTTTGTTTTTAAAGTTTTCTGCTTCTTAACCCAATTGACTATTTCTTTTGGGGCATTTAAAGTGAACTGTCAGTGCTAACTTATGTCTATACCATGTGTTCCAGATCTTCAGAATATATCCTTAAGAATAAACCCAAGATTTCCTTGTATAATATTTCTATAATTTCTAAGAGTAGTTGTTAATGATAAGTTGCAGTATATCAACTGAATCATTATTGAGAGATGACTTCTGAGTAATTTGGAAAATTGTCTACCCCTATACAGGTCTCAAATAAAAATATTCTGATTATCTCTGATAAACCTGTCTCATTTCTCTGACTACTACAAACAATTTAAAACCACTCAGTCACATTTAATTATAAAACTCTGGTCAGAGAATCTTCCCAACTCCCTATAGGGTTTATCTGTGGCATTGGGTTCTGGAACACTCCAATATTTCACCTGGAATACAGATTAAGCAATTTGGGGAACTTTAAAAAGAAGCAGTATAATCAAGTTAATACTGTTTGCTTGGTAAAAGATAGAAACAGCCTAAAAGTCAGATAATAGCAGTAACTTTTAGTTTTAAAGTCGTTCCTTTAGCGTATTAAAAAAAATTATAAGCCAATTAACATATATAAGTATAGCCACCCACACCAGATTCATTGGTTGACTACATTATTTGCATTTCAAATTCCATAATTTGTCATTGGACAGTATACCTTAATATTTTTGTTAATCATATAACTACTTTGACAGGGGGGGATATGTTTTCAACTGCAGAAGATACTTATAAAATTGATATTGTATATATCCTATATCCAGACAAAATGTCAAGAAACCCCTTTACTTTGTGACCAGGGATATGATTTAGTTGGAGGGGAAAAGCTTGTCTCATTATCTGAAAAACATTTGTTTTAGAAAAGAAATCTTAAATTTGACACATGGAATGTTTTATGAAATAAGTTCTTAAAATTAGCTGGCTATATGTCCTCACTGTAGGTTCTTCAAATATCTCAAAGACATTGCACACACACACACAAACACACATACACAAAGCAAATAACCATAGTGATAACAGAAAGAATGCACAGAAGCATCATCTGTCATTTTGGCAGGTTCAGAAACTTGGTTTAGTGTGCTGGAAGTACCAAAAGATGAAAAAGTCATTAGTGAAATAAATGAGATTGAGAAAAAATATTTACCTAGCACAATATCCAAATTTGTTGGTCTTTGTCAGACATTAGCTGACTGCTATGGGAGCTTCCTCTACTTATTTGAATAGATATATTTCATCAAATATTAATATAATGTAAGTTTTTTTTGTGAATTAATTTTATAAATGGTTTTCATTATAAAATTGGAGATAAATTCTTTAATTTTTGAAAATTGCCTGCTATTCCTGATGAAATCGCTTTAGAGAATATTATAAGCTTTAATATATTTGTAGAAATATAACCCTTTATGTATTAGCAGTAACATCCCTCTACATTATTTTTTTTACTATTTTCAAAGCATCATCCCTTACATTATTTCATGGTTTTTACATACTTTTGTGTAATAGGCAGTGCAGGTATTAATATTTCCATTTTAAACATGAGAAAATTGAGGTTTAGAGAGGTTAGGTGCGTTGACAAAGGTTTCATTGACTAAAACTTGTAATATATCTAGTAGGACCCAATAATGAAAATAAATATATTTTGACAGTATACCAGGCATTATAGGAGAAAATTAATCTTCAATACAATCCTTATTTTTGAAGTTTCCTGCCTAGTTGGAGCAACAGATACAGATACAACTATTATATAAGTGAGAATTAAATAATTGTACAAATAAGGGGTGAAGCACAATGGGTTATAGAATGATTCATTCTAACTGGAAAATCTGGAAAGAATAAAGTTCTGATAACAGTTAAACTTGGCATTAAAGGATGATGTTCCCCTTTACCCCTTTTAATTAATGTAGACATTTCCCTCATTCAATACAGATTTCCCTACTAATCAGAAATATATACCACTCTTTCATCAATTGTGTGTTTTTCTAAGGTTCTCACCTCTAGAGAAAGAAGTCCTAGCTGGATTCCCCGGGTCTTTTTCTACTGCTCAGTATTCCCGTTTGTATATGACTGGTGTTTCTTTAGTAAGAAAGCAGAGGGGCCGGCTGTAGCCCAGTGGATAGGGCACCAGTATACCACATGGGAGGCCCCGGGTTCGGTTCCCATTTTATAAATGAGGAAAGTATGGCCCAGAGAGATGAAATAACTTTCCAAAGGTTACATAGCTAGGAACCCAGGCCTTTACTCTAAATAATGAACAAAGATTCAAGGTGCTGAGTGGTTTTTTCCTTAAGAAGGGGAAAGGAGACTGGTGTGACTTCTTTCTAAGGTTGGTGGTTCTCAGCCCTGTAGGACCCAATATCGCCTCTTATAACAAATATTCTGCAGCACCCCTTTTTCTGTTCTGAAATAAAATTTGTAGATAATATAACTTCTCTCCACACACAATTTTTTTTAAAAAATCAATACAGTATTCTCACTGTACTATAAGGGAGAAATGAAAGGAAAGTAATTTGTAATAAGATATTCCAATTTGTTTAAAAATTGGGCATAGCTATACTAAAAAAACATGAAGTAGATAGATGTTAACACTTGCTTTTAAAGAATAAGCTTTTAATTAATAATTTCAAAGAGATCAGAAACTAGTCCACATAAAAAGCATGGGAAAATGGAAAAGCAAAATGTTCAGATGATTGTTAGAGTAAAACATTACTATTTATTTGTAAAATGTTTACCTGTCTTAATGGTCCTGTTGCTTCGTTTGAAAAAATGTATTGTGCATAATAGATACATTGACAATGATTAAGTTATAGGTGAAGCAATAAAACCTAATTTCAAATATTCAACTAAATATTGTATATATATGAATTAATGCAGCAGCTATAACTGCAGATTTATATTGGTATGTTGTATCATGGCAACTCATAAACCATGTGTGACATTGTCCTTGGTAAGTCATCCTCTGAAATAGTAATCAACTCTTATAAACTTTTTTTATTTTTTAATTTCACAAATGATCTTTAGTTTATTGAAGGGATTTGCCAAGGGGTTGCTTCTGGAAGCCAGCTCTCCAAGTATATCTGCTTATTAAAATATATATATATATTTTAATTAATTAGAGAAGTTGTGGACTTACAAAACAATCATGTATAATGTGTAGAATTCCCATGCAACAGCCCTCTACCAACACATTACATTGTTGTGGAACATTTGTTACAGATGAGAGAACATCATCAGACTATTACCACTAACTATGGTCTATAGCATACATTTGGTATATTTTTTCCATATCCCCCTATTATTAACACCATACCTACTTTGACATTGATGCAAGAATATTACAATATTGCTGTTAACTATAGTCCATAAGATACATTAATTGTATTTTTCACATGCACTTCCGTATTCTTACCACTATGTAATAGTGATATACATTTGTTGTAGTTCATAGAAGAATATTCTTGTATTTATACTATTAACCACAATTCTCATCCACCTCTAGGTTCACTATGTTATTCAGTCCCTAGATTATTCTGTAGCTTTCTTTCAATTGACATTTACATCCCTAGACTACCCCTTTCAGCCACGGTCCCATTTATAAACCAGCTGTGTTTGTTATACTCACTATAATGTGCTAACATCAACTCTATCTATTTCCACACTTTTACAGTTAAGCTAATTAAATATTGCACATACATTAAGCATTGGTACCCCTTCTCAGCCCTCATCCTATCTCCTAGTAATGTATACTCTAGGTTTTACCTTTATGTTTTTATTCTTCATATTTAATTCATATTAGTGAGACCATACAATATTTGTCCTTTTGTTTCTGGCTTATTTCACTCAGCATCTTCAAGGTTCATCCATGTTATCATGTATATCTCAATTTCATTTCTTCTTAAAGCAGCATAATATTCCATCATATGTATATACCACACTTTGCTTATCCATTTATGAGTTGATGGACACTTGGGTTGTTTCCACCTTTTGGAAGTTGTACATAACGCCACTATGAACATCAGTGTGCAGATGTCTATTTGTGTCACTGTTTTCAGCCTTCTGGATGTATTCCTAGTAGAGGGTGTAACAGTTTGATATAGTTGTGAATGTCAGAAATAGATATTGGATTATGCTTGTAAACTAGTCTGTTCATTTGGGCATGATTAAGTTATGATCAGGGCTTTCATTGGCCCACATCAGTAGGGTGTTGAGCCCCGCCCCTTGGTGGGTAGGGTCTCAAAGATAAAAACATCGGGCCCGGCTAGATAGCTCAGTGGATAAAGAGCGCGCTGGGATACCACATGGGAGGCCCCAGGTTCGGTTCCCGGGGACCTCTCCTAGCGGGCAGACCACCTTGAGAATGGCAAGCCGCCA
>PVKH010005573.1:0-21947 GCA_004027955.1 Chaetophractus vellerosus | reverse complement strand
AAAGTAGGCATTAACAGAAGAACTGAGGATCAAAAAAGGTATAAGAAGACAACCAGCAAGATGACAGCAGAGTAAAGAGCTCCTAGAATCAGCTCCTGCTATGGGGCAGTTGGTGATCTCCCAGAGCTATTTAGAGCACTTGTTTGGGGGCTCCAGGAGACCAGAAGTGCATCCTGCAACATCCTTGAAAGAATGGAAGTAGGAGACTGCTCATATGAAGAGAAAATTTGTAAGTAGAGCCCTCCACTCCATGGAGGCCAGTGCCCATCCTCCAGTGGAGGCACAAGCTGCCTCAAGAGCTGTTCTGCAGCTAGAATTGGAAGCTCCACTTCCTGAAAACAGGGGAGGAAGAGAAGGTTGGGCACCAACTTCAGCTACTGGTTAGTAAATTCAGTGGGCTAAAGTATAATCCTAAGAACAGCTAAAGTTTGAATCTATCAAAGTCAGAATGAGGTTGGTGACTGCCATCTTAACCCTTTGCCTGACATGAGGGGAAGTGGGGATGACTGAAAATCACAGTGCTGGTAGGGACCAGCTTTATTCCATCTAGATCATATTGCCGCTCTACCCTAAGCCTCAGGCCCATCTTGGGCAGGGAGGAACCTGAGGTGACCTGCACCAACCTCTCTGGAAAATTACAGGCTATGCCATGGAGGCCAGTGATCATCCTACTTTGGCAGCGTGAGCCACCCCAGGAGTTATACTGTGGCTGGAATTGGAAGCTCCATTTCCCCAAAAGAGGGGATGAAGAGATGGTGGGCCACTGATTTCAGCTACTGATTAGTAAATTAGGGTCTCTAAAGTATAACCCTAAGGACAACTAAAGGGTGAGCCTGTCTAACTCAGAAGGAGGCCAGTAGCTGCCATTTTAACTCCACCCTCAGCATGAGGGGAAGCCGGGCTGACTGAAAATCACAGTGACGGTAGAGACCGGTTTCTTTCAACTACATTGGCCTGTAGCCCTAGCCTAGGCTTCACCCCACCTCTAGCAGAGAGGAAACTGATGGGCCCTGCTCCAGCTTATCCAGGTAATTGCAGGTACATTTAGCTGGCATGGACTGAATAATCCTAAGTCTATCAAGGCAACTACAGTCATCTTGGACCTGCACTGCATAGATTTCTGCCCACACCTGCAGCTCTATCCCTGCCCAGGCAGGGGAGAAAGGGTCATGAAGCTTCATCAGTCTCATTGGGCAACTACAATCTAGATCTGCATGAGTTGGATTATTCCAAACAGCTGTGGATCTGACCCTGGCAAAGGAGAAAGTTGGGAGAAGCTTCATTAGTCCTTGGGGCAATGAGGATAGCTTGAGCATCCACAGCTTATAGCACCAACTATATCCTTGGCTCCTACTACACAACCAGAAAGGGAGAAAGGACAGAAAGTCCTAAACAAAGGAGAAAAAGTGCACCCAGAATAAATACTTGAGTAAGCCAGATGCCAAGACACCAACAAAAAATTACAATCCACACCAAGAAACAGGAAGATATAGCCCAGTTAAAGGAACAGGGTAAGCTTCCAGATGACATAAAGGAGTTGAGACAACTAATCATAGATGTTCAAACAGATCTCCTTAATAAATTCAATGAGATGGCTAAAGAAATTAAGGATATTAAGAAGACATTGGATGAGCACAAAAAAGAATTTGAAAGCATACATAGAAAAATAGCAGATCTTATGGGAATGAAAGGTACAATAAATGAAATAAAAAATACACTGGAATCATATAATAGCAGATTTTAGAAGACAGAAGAAAGGATTGGTGAGCTTGAAGAAATGGCCTCTGAAAGGGAACATACAAAAGAATAGATGAAGAAAAGTTTGGAAAAACTTGAACAAGGTATCAGATAAATAACAGATAGCAAGAGGTGTGCAAAAACATCTATCATGGGTGTCCCAGAAGGAGAAGAGAAGGGAGAGGGGCAGAAGGAATATTTGAAGAAATAATGGTAGAAAATTTCCCAATCCTATTGAAGGACATAGATAGCCATGTCCAAGAAGCTCAACATACTCCCATCTGAAAAAATCCAAACAGACCAATTCTGAGACACATACTAATCAGAATGTTAAATGTCAAAGACAAAGAGAGAATTCTAAAAGCAGCAAGAGAAAAGCAATGCATAACACATAAGAGGTACCCAAATAAGATTAAGTGCTGATTTCTCACCAGAAACCATGTAAACGATAAGACAGTGGTATGATATATTTAAGATACTGTAAGAGAAACACTTTCTGCCAAGAATCTTATATCTGGCAAGATTGTCTTTCAAAAATGAAGGCAAGTTTAGAATAGTCACAAATAAAGAGAAATTGAGAGAGTTTGTGACCAAGAGACCTGCTTTGCAGGAAATAGTAAAGGGTGTGCTACAGCCTGAAAAGAAAAGACAGGAGAGAGAGGCCTGGAAGAGAGTAGAGTAATGAAGATTATATTGATAAAAGTAACTAAAAGTGTAAAAGATTGGTGAAAATAAAATATGACAGATAAAGCCCAAATATTCAGGAATAAACTTAACCAATGATGTAAAGCACTTGTATTCAGAAAACTACAACTCATTGTTAAAAGAAATTTAAGGAAAGACTTAAATAATTGGAAGAACATTCCATGTTCATGGATGGAATGACTAAATATCATTAAGATGTCAATTCTGCTCAAATTGATATACAGATTCAATGCCATCCTGATAAAAATTCCACCAGCATTTTAAATAAATGGAAAATATGACTATGAAATTTATTTGGAAGGGCAAGGGGTACTCAATAACCAGAAACATCTTAGAAAGGAAAAGCAAAGTTGGAAGACTCTCATTTCCTGACTTTAAGTTGTATTACCTAGCTACAGTGGTAAAAAAAAACAGCATGCTACTGGCTTAAGGGCAGACATATGGACCAATGGAACTGAACTGATGGCTAAAAAACAGGCCCTCACATCTATGGTCAAGTGATTTTTGACTAGCCTGTCAAATCCACCCAGTTTGGGCAGAACAGGTGTTGAGAAAATTGGATATCCATAGTAAAAGAAGGAAGAGGACTCCTATCTCACAACCTATACAAAAATTAACTCAAAATCAATCAAAAACCTAAATATAAGGTTTAGGACCATGGCACTTCTAGAAAAAAATGTAGGAAAATATCTTCAAGACCTGGTAGTAGGTGGTGGATTCTTAAAGGAGATAAGAGGAGGACTGAGATGGACTATTGATATTTAGTGTTTGAAGAAGTTTTAATTAGCTTTACTGTAAAAGTGTGGAAATGTACAGAATTGGTGGTAACATATTATAGTGAGTAACAGCTGGTTTATAAATGGGGATGTGGCTGAAAATGGTAGTCTAGGGATGTAAATGCCAATTGACAGACAGCTAGAGAGTAATCTAGGGACTGAATAGCACAGTAAACCCAGAGGTGGATGAGAATAGTGGTTGATGGTACAGATGCATGAGTGTCTTTTGTGAGCTAGAGCAGATGTACATCAGTATTGCAGGTGGTTGGAATGTGGAGACGCATGGGAAAAATACAACTGGAGTGACCTATGGTGTGTGGGTAACAGAAATAACATAATATTCTTGCATCTGTGACAAAGATGTACTGTGTTGATAATGGAGGAGTGTGGAAAATGTGTGTCAAATGTATGCTGTGGACCTGGTAATAATCAGATGATATTATCTCATAATCTGTAAAAAATATTCCACCATGCTGTGGTGTGTTGATAGAGGGTGTTATTTGGGAATTCTGCACATGTGCATGATTGCTTTGTAAGTTTACAACTTCTGTCATAAAAATATATTTACAAAATAATAATAGGGTGGGTTGGGGGAAAAATACACCAAATGTAAGATAAGAACTATAATTAATAGTAACATTTTGACAATATTCTTTCATAATTTGTAGGAAATGTCTCATGTCAATGCAAGGTGTTGGTGGAGGGTTGATGTATGGGACCCCTGTATGATGTTATGCATGTTTGCTTTATAAGTTCACAACTTTTACTATACACTTATAGTTTATGTATGTTCATGTATAAATGATATAAAAATAATAATAATAGGGTGGATTGGGGGAAAATACGTTGGTTATTAGTAATATTTTGGGATGCTCTTTAGTCATTAGTTAAAAATGTTTCACAACAGTGCAAGGTATTGGTGGTAGGGTGAAATATGAGAGCCCTGTAAGATATGTATGTTTGTTTTGTAAGTTCACAACTATTACTATACACTTATTTTTTATGTATGGGTGGTATACTTCAATAAATGTAAATAAAAATAAAGGCTACCATATAGAAATAGAAATATATACCACAAATGGCACAAAATTAAAATGTATATATAAACTTAACATTTTATTATTTCCAGATTCTATAAAAATTGTCTGTAAATTTGAACCAATGTTATGAATAGAAAATTCCAGCAAAAGAAAAACAAATATCTAATGAATATATGAAATTATGCTCAAACCTCAAAGTAATAAGAACAAATCAAAATTAATGTAACAAGACAACATTTCAGTATCACAAATTGACAAATATTAAATATCTAAGAATTTGTAACCTCAATCATGATATGAAGAAAGGAAATGTGTTTTGCTGGTGGTAGTCAAATTGCTATAATAAATTCAAAGAGTTATTTGGCAATATCTAGCAAAGTTGAAGAGGTACGTAATTTACAATCCAATAATGTCACTTCTCAAAATATACCATAGAGCAGCTTTGATCAATGTAACTCACTGTGATAATAGAAATGTTCTACATCGGTGCGGTTCTATCCTGTAGCCACTAGCCACATGAAGCCATAGGCACTTGAAACATGACAGTGTAACTGAGTAATTGAATTTTTAATTTCATTTGATTTTCAGTAAATTACAGTTATACTTAACCACATATGGTTTGTGGCTACCCTATTTAACAGTGCAGACTTAAGATTGTCTAGAACATGTCATGAGAAGATAAGTACATGTGTAATTGTTATAGCAATAGTTGAAAAATTTCAAGTATGATAATTGACTAACAATTGCTTCATTAATAGAACTTAAAATGAAATAAGCAGTTTCACATGATGCATCATGGATAAGTTTCAAAAAATCTACTGGTAAGTGAAAAAACAATATGCAATAGGGTGGCATAGAGTATGATATCATTTATGTAATTTTCTTGTAGGTTTTTTAGGATAGTCTGCATAGGATCACGACATTTGTGAAACTCTATTTCACTTCTTTTCTTCCACAGTTTTTTTTTTTTTTTGTACTTGCCTTCTCAACCCTGGCTAGAACTCTGGGACAGTATTAATAGAAGTATGAAAGCAGTCATTCTTGACTTTTCCTGATCATAGTGAGAATGCATTCAGTATTTCACCAATAATTATGATGTTAGCATTTAGTTTTTGTTTTTCTTTATTTTCCAAATCTACAAAGTTCTCCCAGTTCTAATGTGAATATATATTGAATTTTATCTAATAATTTTTTCTTCATGTATTTAAATTAACATAGTCTTTTTTCCCTAATGTTGTTAATGGAGTGAATGAAATCATTTGATTTTTGAGCATTGAAGCAAACTAGCATTCATGGGATAAACACACCAATCATGATGTATTACTGCTTTTAAAAATTATTTTTAGAAACACCTTTGATATATATATATATATTTTTAAAGATTTATTTATATATTTATCCTTCCCCTCGCCCCTCCCCCCCCCTCCCCCCGGTTATTTTTGCACTTGCTGTCTGCTCTGTGTGTGTTCTTCTGTGTCTGCTTGTCTTCTCTTTAGGCAGCACTGGAAACCTATCCTGGGACCTTCCGGAGTGGGAGAGAGGTGCTCATCTCTAGCGCCACCTCAGCTCCCTGGTCTGCTGCATCTCTTGTTGTCTTTCCTCTGTGTCTCTTTTTGTTGTATCACTTTGCTGTGCCAGCTCTCCATGCAGGCCAGCTTGCCTTTCATCAGGAGGCCCCAGGAATTGAAACTTGGACCTCCTATATGGTAGATGGGAGCCCAATCACTTGAGTCACATGTTTCCCTGACATTTATTTCTTGATATTGTGGTCAGAAAACACACCTGAAAGGATTTTTTTTTTATGCTACACTATTGGGCATAGTTCCCTGATTCTATGAATATATAATAATTTTTAATGGTATACTGCAAATTTATAGACTCTAGGTACTGGAATTTTTGTAAAGACTCCAAACTCTGTCTCCTCTGTCATCTTGTCAAGGCTCCCTTTTAGACTTCCATAGGACAGGTATAGAGTAGTCTTTGTCCAGGCTGTTGTCTTTAAGTCATAAATATTTGGTGTTTTACCTGGATACTAGTGTTTTAACAAGGTCTCTTCCTTCTGCCTACATTGGAATTCTAGTGTCTGCCAGCACTGTTCAACATCTAGTGTTTCTTTCTCAATCTCTGAATTATAGCAGACACTCTTTGGAAAGACCTGACTATACTCAGCCCAGTCTTCAGTTAAGGAATGGTGGAAACTGCCATCCTCACCCCAACTCACATCTTGGACTTTGTACCAAAACCATTTCTCTTGTGCCATGATCCCCAGATTTCAGATTCTTCAGTAGCTATGAATCCAGATCTCCACCATCTCAGATCCATTAGCCCACCTTGCTTTGTTGGCTCTAGCTCCCTGAACTAAAGTTTGAAAATATCTCCCAGCAGAGATATAGCCAAATGTAGGGTTTATTTCATGAGGTTCCTTTCTCTTAAGGATGAAAGTCCTGCACTGCTTTTTTGTGGATGATATGAAACAGTTGCTTCACATTTTTGTTCAAGTGTTACAGTTACTTATGGCAACAGGGTTAAACTTCTTAAGTAGAATTTTTCCAAATACGAATTCATTCATTTTTGAAAATATTTCGTACAAGTTGTAAACAAATATTTATTTATATCTATCTGTGAAGCTCAATACTAAGCACATGGAACTATATTGGTGAACAATAAGAAAATGCTTCCTGTCCTTGTGGAATTTTCCATGTAGTAAATTCAATGCAATTACAAAATATGTTCATATAAATTTATCCTCAGTGAATTACTTCTATCTTCACTGAAGAACAATATCAGTTGATCATATAATTAACTTCCTACCCTTATAAGATGTGATGTTGAATATGTACCTCTAAGGCTTTCCACCATCAAAAGCACTTGAAAGTAGTACATCGAGATAGAAGTGATAGATTTTAAATATGACAGTTATTAATATATCACCATATGATAGATAAAGCACATTTTAATAAGATTATTTTGATTTTACCAGATATCATTTAATTCACCATAAATAATAATCACCACCAATATTTTACCATTATCAATAATTACAGACACACCTATTTTAGAATCTTGAATTTAATTAAATCTGTAGCCTTTGTTCATGAATGAGTGTTTCTTTTCATTAGTGAAACATGCTGTTTATTTCACGGAATGGAAGTATATTATATAGGCATTTTAAGGAAAGAAAAAATTATTCAATGTAGTGCAGAAGAAATTAATCATAAATATGATTTCTATATAAAGTATCCCATAGGAAATATTTTATGGCTTACAACTTTTTAAAAATAATATACATATTTCATCTAGGGAACAAAATCAAGATTAAATGAATGGTAATATCCAAGTTTAGGATTGCAAAAGAATCATGACTTAATTGAAATCAAAATCTAATAGTGTCCTTCAAGTGACATTATAAAGAAATATCAGTAGGGAAGAGTTTGAAATTAATTAAACATTGCAGTGAATAATAACCCAGATATGCCTCTAGAAATATAATCTGTGGTCTAAGTTAAACAAAAAAAAAATCAGGGATATTGCTTTCTTATAGATAAAACAGACCTTTGATATTTGGTGTATATTGTGGGAATATTTTTATTGAGCCATATGTAATAGCTTATTTTTAATTCCTACCTAATTATTTTCCTAAGGGATCTAGAAACCTTATCATACAGTATTAGCCTTGATTTTCTCCATTTTACACTGTGTAATACTTGAGGAAAAAGGGATTATTAAGCACACAAAATCATATTAAAATCTTGTTTCTGACTTGGTCTAGCACAAGGTTATATGACTGAATGTCAAAATTCTCAACAAATAGCATCTGATTAAGTATGATGATCAATGTTTAACCTTGGAAAATTTCACTATTCCACTTACCACTACAGGAATTTTAGCAAGTTAGCTAATGTTTCTGTGTTTTGTTTTCCTTATCAATACAGAATGAATAATGTTATTTACATTATATGATTAATGAAATTATAAAATAAGAGAAACAGAATTCCTCAAGTGTTTTGTTAGTTGATAAACGTTCTCTCCATCATTCTCTCTTCTCTTTTTCTCTTTTGTGAAAAGCAAGATATTTAGGGTAGAATTTCTCTCTTTCTCCCTCCCTTCTCTCTCCCTCTCAAACACACAAACACAAACACAAATAATCACATGTAATATACTTATGTTCAGATATATCTCATATCTAATTTTTATTACACAGCCTAAAGATCTGTATTATCTGCATATGTCTATAGTCTATATTAAATAAATGAATTAAAACTACAAATATTTTTGGATGCAGTCTTGCTTAGCATTCAAAAGTCATCTTTCAAACTCCAAAAGAGTTATTAATCTCATTGGCTGGGCTACTTCTCAAAGGGAATTGTCTGCCAGATCTAGTATTTTCTCCTTCACACTTGTGGTGATTTGGAGCTATATGTACCCAAGAAAAACATATTCTTAAATTTAATCTGTTCCTGTGGGAGTGAACCCATTTTAAGTAGGACTTTTTGATGAGATTACTTCAATTACGATGTGGTCCACCTCAATAAGCTCAATAAGCATGAGTTTTAATCCTATTATCAGAGTCATGAAATTCGGACACAGGGATAGAAAACCACGGGAAGTAAGAAGCTGAAAATCAATGGAATCCAGAAGAGAAGGGAGAGGCCAGGAGAGGCCACCATGTGTATTGCCCTGTGACAAAGGAACCCAGGACCAAGGATCACCAGCAGCCAGCCCCAGAATGCGACAGTCTTTGCAGAAAATATAATGCCTTGATGATGCCTTGATTTGAAATTTTCTCTAACCTCAAAACTGTGAGCTAATAAATTTCTGTTGTTCAAGCCAAATCATTTTATAATTGATTGTGCATACAGGGAAAGTAAAATAGCCCTCAAACCTGCCATTTCCACTTGCTGCTGTGCATCTCTTGTTTCCCATACCTGTGAGCCTAACCCAATTTCTATCAAAGGAATTCAAGTTTACTTGCCTCAGGGTCCAGCTTCAAATTCCAGTTTGACTGACTGCTAGCACCTACTAACAGAGCTGCTCATGTAAACAAATTCTTATTATATTTCCTATTTCTCTAGGACTGAAGTAAAAGTTCTTTGAAATTAGCCATCAATTAGGATTCTTTAGTTTAAAGTAACAAGAAATTAACTCTGTCCAACTTTACAAAAAAAGAGAAAGAATTAATTGGAAATTTATTGGGAGGAATATAGCATTTAACGGATAATTAACCAATTTGTAAACTTGTTGGGAAATAGAGCAGACACTGTTTGGCTCCATTCCTGGCACAAATGCATCCTTATTGCCTTGCTGGCTTTTGTTTTCACCTGGCTGTCCATTTCTCTGCTTAAAATTCAAAGTACCAAGAAAAAAAAGAATCCAGTTAGCTAAGCTTGGATTACATTTTCTATCTATAGCTGCATTGGGATGATCAAAGGATGTTTTTGGCCAACATAGCCTCCAGAGCCTTTTAAGCTTCTGAAAGGGTAGGGCAAAGCCACTTCATTTACTGTTCTACCAAGATTGCACACTATATTGGAGAGAAAATTCCCTGGAAGGAAATCCAAATGCTATTAGGGACAGGAAACCTATGCCAGCTGCCAAAAAAGAAAACAAACAAAACACTACTAGATGTAGGATCCAAATTCTACTTGTTTAATATATTGAGTATTTCATCTATGCTATAGTCTTAATGAGATTACTTATCTGATTGTAGCTGATAAATCCATTATTTCATATTGAGTGCATGGAGAGTGCTATGCTACAACAACCCAGAAGAGGAGCACTAAAGCAGAGGTGGCAAGGAACACTTCTTGGTAGTGCCTAAAGGGGGTATTACCTAATATTTGTTTCCTAATACAACCTAATACAACCCGTTTAGTCATTACAAGGCAATGAACCTATTTGAACAGTATGGAGTAGAACTCTTATAATTAATACAGGTTGTAATCCATAGTCATATCAACCTAGAATTTGTGTAGTTAGACCAAGAAACAAGAGCCTACAGACTTAACAAGATATACTGACTTTTTCCACTACATCAATTTACCTACCACTAGCACTACTCATATAACTTGACTTCTCACCTGTTACTATAGAGGAGGAATTTGAGTTCCTAATTTAAGCAATCATTTCACTTGGATACTATGTGTCACCACCTCTTAGTAACTCCAGATGTTTTAGCAGATCTCCTCTCTTTTCCCTTCATCATCATTTTCATAGGATGTCCATATCCTAATTCCTAGAACTTATGAACTGCTATATTTTATATGACAAAATTGACTCTGCCTTGTGATTAAAGTTAAGAATCTAAAGTTGCAGAGATTTTCCTAGATTAGACTGGTTGTCTCAGTGTTGTCACAGGTGTTCTTATAAGAGGAAGGCAAGATATCAGAGAAAAAGAAGGCCAGGTGCTGACTGGAAACAGATACAGCTTGATCTAAAGATGGAGATGGTGCCATAAGCCAAGGAAGGTAGTTCTAGAAGCTGGAGAAGGAAATGGATAATCCCTAACAGCCTCTAGAAGGAACCAGCCCTGCCAAAATTTTGGTTTTGCCCTGTAGGACTCATTTTTGGACTTGTGAGCAAAACTGAATGAGAAAAAAAATTTATTCTTTTAAGCCATTAAGTTTGTAGTAACTTATTAGAGGAGCAATAGGAAATAAATCCATCCAGTGTTCAAACATACTGTTACCTGTACATCTTAAACACAAACAAACACAAACTTCATGCTGACTAAATATCCCCCACAAGCTACTACCAAATTTGTTCCTCTTAATGGCAACAGCAAATTATCCTCTAAATAGTCGTTTGTTCTTTCTGTCTTCAAGTCCTCTTCTCCCATCTTCTATTAAGCCCACAACAATCAAATATTCATTCCCATTACAGCACACAAAACACTTTTATTAAGGCCAGCATTGGCTAGCACATCAGTTCTCATCTTCATGATCTGTCTGCAGATTATAACAGCTGGTTTGACACATTTTAAAAATTGGGTTAGAGGACACAATTATCTCCCATTTTTTTGGTTATCTCACTGGCAAAATCATTTTGGTATCCTTTATTGGTTTCTTCTATTCCTCCAACATCTTCATATTGGAATTCTCTAAAATTCAGCCTTTGGGATGCTTCTTCAAATAATCTCCCTGTTTTGGTGATCATATTGGGTCCCCTGCTTCAAATGCCATCTCTGCCCATGACTCATTATTTTATACATCTCCCTCAAACATCTCCTCTAAATGCCAAATTCATATATTCAATTCCTTTCCTAAATATTAAACAGGTACTTCAAACTCATTATGTACAAACCTGAATGCCTGCTCTTTCTCTCCCCTATACCGAAATAGATTCTTTTAGTAGTCTTCCTGGTATCAGTTGATAATAAATCTTTCCAATCACTTGATCAGGCCATAAACCTTAACTTACCCTTTAAGTCTTCTTTCACTCACATCCCAAAACCAATTTGAAAGAATACCACTTTTCAAATTCTACACTGTTTTCACCTTCGTTCAACTCACCAAATTCTCTATCCCATATTGTTCTAATAACTGGCCCTTCTATTTCTACCCTTTTTTATCCTACAGTTTATTGTCAGCAACAAGAGTAATCCTATGGTCAAAATTATATAATGTTTCCCTCTTCCCTCAGAGCAAAAGCCAGAATGCACAAAAAGGCATTCTGTGTTCGTTGGCCTGTATTCTCTGAGTGCATCTACTACTACACTTCCACTCACATTAATTTAGCCCCATCGGTATTTTTGTCCTTGGTTGAGCATAGTGCATGCTTCTGCCTTACAGAGTTTGCACCCCAAAAAACTAAAATCAGCTAGTAGGTAGAAGAGCCATATTTATTTCCAGGTCTGTGTGACTCCAAAAGGACATTTAATTACAGCTGATGAAACAAAACATCGTTAAATGCAGTAAAATGTCTTTAAAAAGTTAATTTGTGGCATGCATATTACACACACACATGCACACGCAGAATCATATTCTTTTTATAATCAAGTCTTGAATACTAAAAGGCATGCCTAGTTCTGTTATATATCTAATTTGAGAGATCCATTACAAACTATCAAGTAAATAATAACCATCTTAAATTGCCTGCAATTTGGCATTTACACAATAATCCATAATGACTCCAATGCAATCTTTACATAGGATAGAGTAAGTAATGCACAGTGTGTCAGTGATTAGGTATTTACATAATAGTATGTAACAGCTCTGAAGAAACCATCACAGACTATCAACTAAATAAAGCAAGATTTTAGCATCTGTAATTTACTATTTCCTAAATTTTGTCAACTCTTGTAAATTCATGTAATAGGCATCCTTATCTTTTCTCTTTTGCTATTAAGCATTGTGAAACTGTGCCAAAAGTCCAGATTACAACTTTATTCCCATATCTTTGCTTCCCATTACAGGAACATTCTTTGAGAGAGCTGTCTAAACTCACTTTATCTGCTTCCTTCTTTCCAATTCCTTTTTTTCCCTTATCACACTGCAGACATACTTTCAAGCCTATTGATCCATTGAAATCAATCTTAAATAGACTCTTCTTGCTAAATCCATTGCTTTGTTTTTGTCTCTCAACTTCCTTATATTATTACCAGTGAACACATTCAATCATTTGGCTCCTTCTTGGTTCATTATCATTTACAGGTCCTTTAGTATTCCAGAGTCTCCTATTTGATTGGCACCTCCTTCCAAATCCCCTTTGCAAGCTTGTACTCTCACTGAGTGAGTAATAGAAAATCTTAGGGCTAGTTGTATGCTCTCTTTTCTTCACTATCTTCAATAACCCAAAATATGATCTCCATAAATCCTTTGGATTTAAATATCATTGACAAGTTTGTAACCCAAATTTGTATGGCTGAGTCTCAGATGTGAGTAAAAATAGCCTACTCAAAATCTTTAGTTGGATGTTTACTAAGCATTTTAAATTTTACATGTTTGAGAGAGAACTACTGATGCATAGTCTCACTACACTATCTCTCTGGCTTCTTTATGTCAGATAACAACTCATTATTTAACTAGCTAATTAGGACAAACCAAAATCATAAAAGTATACTCTGTTCCTCCTTTTTTCAAACTACCTACCGAAAAGTAAAATTCAAAGTCTTTTCTGGTATTACGTGGGATTATACTAAAGGAAAAAACAAGTTTTGTAAGAAGACCATTTAAGGAGCTATTGCAGTTGTCAGGACAAGATATAATGGTGGTTTGAAAAGAAAGGAAGGAAGCAAAGAAGGGAGGGGAAGGGAGAGAGGGAGAGAGAGAGAGGGAGGGAGGGAGGGAGGGAGGGAGGGAGGGAGGAAGTGGATCACTTCTACATATAGAAATAATTTTGCATCAAAATGTTTTTCCTCATAGTGTAGTTCTGACAAATAATGACTTTACTCGCCTGAACATGATCCTCTTGAGAGTAGGTTTTATAGAGCTAATATATGTCAATTGCCAACCAGACATTCATATTACTTTTTTAAAAAATCTAATTTATTGTGGTGTCATCATCCAGTCATCATTTTATTCTTTTTGTTGTTGTTGTTAAATATCCCCCCCTTTTCTGCTTGTTCTTGCTGTGTTCATTTTTTTGCGTTCTTCTGTGTCTGCTTTGTCTCCCCCCCCCCCGCCCCCCGTTGCAGCGACGTGCTGAGTCAGCTCACCGGCAGGCAGCTTGCCCCGCTAGCGGGCGGTTCTGGGTGGCTCTGCTTTGTTCGCGGGCGACTTGCCCTGCCTGTGGTGGCTTTGCTCTGCCTGTGGCTGCTTTTTGCCCTGCCCACGGTGGCTCTGCCCCACCCATGGTGGCTTGCCCTCTCCAGGTGGTCTGCCAGTTCCTGGGGGCCTCCATGTGGTGAACCAGCGCCCTATCCACTGGGCTACAGCCGGCCCCCTCATATTCCTTTTTAAGAGATGAATATATTAGACCTTAGGCTTTGATGCCACTAAACTGCCAAATAATTTATTTCTCTTTTTCTCATTCAACTTTCTGAAAATATTGCTTTATGAAAAGATTTTTTATAGGAAATGAATGTGTAAGCAGGTCCAACAAGAAAACATATTTTAAGCAAATGTATTTCTTAAGATAAATTTAAAAACAATAATTTCCAACTTATATATTTAAGTTTCTCATGAGTTTTGTTAACATATGTCATAATACCTCAGAGGCACTAAGTTTGGGGCACTGATAAGGTCATTTTCTTAGTTTACAAAGCTGAAGGTTAGACCTGGGTCAGGCTAAACTCATGAAAGTAAATATCTCTTGTGAGTATTTTACACAGCAAACAGATTATGCTTTCCAGGAGGTGCCCTGGTCTCAACGCACTACCTTTCATTCCAACCTCATCATGTTTTTAATAACCTAATGAAAAGAAATAAACATATTTATCCAGCCACACAGTAACATGTATAACACTAATAAACCTGGACTCCATGTGTCCCAATTTTTGCTGGGGCTGCTTTAACAAAGTACCACAAACTGACAGCATAAAGCAATAGCAATTTACTGTCTCAAAGTTTTTAGGTAAGAATTCTGAAATCAAGGTGTCAGCTGGGTCATGCTTTCTCTGAAATCTGTAGGGTTCTGTCAGTGGCTTGCTAGCAAACCGTGGCATAACTCAATGTCTCCCTCTGTCATATGAACATCTTCTGTCTGTCTCCTACTCACTGTACCCAAAATTCTCCTCCTTATAAGTACACCTGGTAAATAGTATTATGACCTACTGAACCCAGTTCAGCTTTTTCTTAACTAATAACACCTTCAAAGATCCTATTTCCAAATAGGATTCACATTCATGGAGTTAGGACTAAGCATATTTTTCAGGGGGCATATTTCAATCCATAACAACCTGAGAATCAATAAAATACAGCAAATCTACAAGTTAGTGACTAGAATCAAAATTCCCCTGAGTACCTCACAGTATATTAAAGCAATTGAAATCCATGATTCAAAATTCCTTTGTATTTCTCCCCATTTCTCTAATGCTCTGCAACGGTCCCAGGTTGTTCACAGGCCACAAACCTAAAATCTCTCTCCAGCCCTCTGGACTTTTACTTTCTCATTCTCCCCAACAAAGTCCTCTCAGCCTTTTGTTATGTAAATTGTTATCAGTCTTTGTTGCTATGTTGTCCTTTTCAATATTTCCTCCTGTCTCTCAGCTTTATCTCTCTGTAACCATTTTCCCAATAAGGATTGTGGTGGTTTGAAGCTCTATATACCACAGAAAAACATGTTCTTAAATTTAATCCATTCCTGTGGTGTGAACCCATTTTAAAATTTATTTAAAATTTACTTAAAAGTAGGACCTTTTAATGAGGTTACTTCAGTTAAGGTGTGTCCATGTCATTTAGGATGGGTCTAATACTGGAGTCATTCATAAGCACAGTGAAATTCAGGCAGACAGAGAAAAAACAACAGGAAGCAAGAAACTGTACATCAGTGGAAACCTGAAGAGAGGAGAGAGACCAAGAGATGTCACCATGTGTCTTGCCATGTGACATGCTAAGGTCCAAGGATCACTGGCAGCCAGCCCCAGAATGCTACAGTCTTTGGTGAGAAAGCATTGCTTTGATGATGCCTTGATTTGAACATTCTTTTAGCCTCAAAACTGTAAGCAAATAAATTTTCATTGTTTTGGCATCATGGTTGTCTGGTATTTGGCTAGATATTGTGGTATAGAATTAAGGATAATTACATGGCCTAATAATAGAGATTAGACAGTTTCTTAGTTCACCATTGCTGTTATAACAAATGCCAGGGGCAGATATGCTTAAAAAACAGGATTTTATTGTTTCACAGTTTTGCAGACTAGAAGTACAGAATCAAGTATTGGCAAGGCTAAGCTTTCTCAAATGTCTGTGACCTGCTAGTGGTGGTTTGCAGGTAATCAATAACTCAATCACTGCCTCAGTCACATGGCCATCTATATCTTCCTGTCTCTTACTTTCATTGTGTCCAAATTTCCTCTGCTAACTACGACTCCATTCATATTGGATTAAGGCCCACTGTGATTCAGTTGACCTCATCTTAATAGGATATTGGCGGTCCTATTACAAACAAGTTGACATCCACAGGAGTAGGGGTTAGGACTTATACATGACTTTGTGGGGGATATGATTCAATCTATAACAGATACAATCTTAAATTACATGAAGGTCCCACTTGAGAGAGATGGTAACAAAGATCAGAAGGAATTTGGATTCCCTTTCTTGTGTTTCATACTCATGTTAAGCTCAACTTCCTGTGACCTCTTAAAACCCTGAGCTTCCTCATTTCTGACAATTCACTCATCCTCGTACCCCACTTGACAAGCCCTTCCACAACCAGGCTTTTATTGCTCCCTACCTTGTATGGGAAAGAAGAGTGGACAAAAGTATTTTCATGGCCTAGGAACTGCCATTGCTGCAGTTGTATAGTGATGCAGAGGTAACGTATATGGAAAACAGAGTGGGATTAAAATTAGTTTTCCTTTGCTTTATATATATTTTCTGTCTTTTAAAAACTTGTTCTACTTTTTTCTTTTTAGAATTACTTAAATTTGGTCCAATAATCAAATTCAATTGTATTCATTGTCTAAACAATTTACTGACATACTTGAGATATGGGGACTTGATAAATATTTAATATTCCAAAGCCTGATTCTGATTCCAAGTAAGACTCATCTAGATTAAATAGAGGACTAAAATGGTAAGAGCATTACACCTGTGAGCCACATCATCATCTTCATAAGTTAATCCAAGTTTTGATGTAGTTGATGTTCTTTGGGCTTTTCCTATTCTCAAGCTTAATATTAACAGAGTGGATATTTGTATAAAACCATAAAATTTCAAATTCTTATTTGCACTTTTAGTATTCATGTAATAAATAAATTCTCATGTAACTATTCTTAGGAGGTATGCCTTGAATAAATATATACATATTTTCAATCAATACAGCATTCATTTTCAAAACCGTTTATTACTTTAAAATTGATGCTCTGTTAGGTTCAGTAGCACAAACCCTTAATGATTTAATGACATTTTCTTAACTGCCTAGAAAAAATTGGAGATTCATTTAAATCTAATGGAATGCATATTTTATTTAGTTAAAATTCATTAAATGATTATAGCTAATTGTAAGATCTTTTATCACATCATTATTTTAAAGAAGTTAATGTTACAAGATGTAAAAATACCAATAATTCCATTGCACAAAAATACTAATGAACTACACTAGGAATTGTTATCACATGTTCCCAAGTTGTGGCTTATCTAAAATTTTAAGGCTATTTTACCTTTAATGTGTGTCGATAATATATGTTAAAATATTTGTATTTTGACTATGCTAATAATGCTCATTAACAAATTAATTTAAGAAATCATAGATCATGAAATATTTGGTTAATGCCTGCACAGTAGTGACCTAAAAAAGGCAGCATTTTACTTTCCTGACTGCTCAAGCAAATACCATGCAAAAGGTGGGCATGAGCAATGAAGATTTATTGGCTTATGGTTTTGAGGTTAGGAGAAGTCCCAAATCAAGGCACCATCAAGGTGATGATTTCTTTCTGAGGACTGACATTCTCGTGCTGGGTACACGTGATCCTTGATCTTTTATTTCTGTGTTATCTAAAAATGGCCTCTCAGTTTTCTCCCAGGTTCCTATGGCTTCTATCTCTCTCTCTGCCTGAATTTCATTGTGCTTTTAAATGACTCCAGTGGTAGGATTTAGACCCATCCTGATTGAGTTGGACTGCACCATAACTGAGATAACTTTGTTAAAAGTCCTACTTCCAGTAGGTTCACACCCATAGCAGTGGATTAAGTTTAATAACATGTTCTTTGGAGATGCATAGCTCCAACCCACCATTGACAGGATGCAAATTCATGAGCACCATAAATATGTGAGTTGGTATTTGGCACTTTCTGGATGAGAGACCACCTAGGTCAAAACACATGAGTCAGCATGAAATAAATTTAGTGGTTTACTCCCAGCATTAAAAAAAATAAGTAAGAATGACAGAATCATGTAGAATAGAATATAAAATATCTTTATGTGTTGGTAAGTGCTGGCATTATTTTGTAACAATTTTATTTCACATATGTGTATGTCTATATCTCTTACTGGTCCTTATACAACTTTTTATCTCTGTTTATGATCCTGCCTCTTTAAGAATGAACCACTGTCAGTCAATTTTTCTTCATTTGACAGGGTAAAGACAAAAATGTTTGATAAATGATACAATTGAAAATATTTGAAAATTGTCCTTTTTGACCTGTATTTAAAGAGTAAGGGAAACTTTCCAAGCAGCTACACAGAGGATTTTTCACATTGGTCAGAATTGTGACAAATGTCCATGCTTAAAACAACTGTTTTAGAAGAGGAATGGAATTAACATGATCGTATTACTTTAAGTTATAACTTCTTGAGTCTGGAGTAAGTCATAGCCTTTTAGTAAGTCAAAAGCTGTCAGGGTGTAAACATATTGATATTTTATTAGGAAGGAGGAAATGTGATAACTGTTTATTGGATAGACAAAGGAAAGGATCTGACAAAGACATTTTAACTCAATGATGAACTTTTACCAGCTTTATTATGGTGTAATTTCTATAAATAAAATTTATAAATTTTATTTATAAATCAGCAATACAGTTTGACGTGTTTCTAAAGAAATATACATATATGTATATGTATGTATATATATGTCATATATAAAATTTTCATCACTTTTGAAAGTTCTCTTCTGCACTTTTGCAGTCAGTACACTGCCCCCATCTTTGTCCCTGGGCAACTACAAGTACAATTTGTATACTTTAGAATAAATGGACTCATACAATGTGCATATATTTGTACCTGGCTTCTTTTAGTTATCATGTTTTTGAGATTTGACAATATTGTTGAATTTATCTGCAGTTTTCTACCTTTTATTGGCCAGTAGTATTCCATTGTATGAAATTTATACATTTATCCATTAATTTAACTAACTTATGCACTTGCTGATTAATGTCCATTAAAGTTATATCCAGTTTGTGATTATTATGAATATTATGAACATTTGGAGGCAAATATTTTGGTGTGCATATGTTTTTGTTTATCTTGCATAAATAACTTAAAAGTGTGATTTTTGCATCATGTGTTAAGTGCAATATCTACCTTTATAAGAAACTACTAAACTGTCTTCCAAAGGAGCTGTTTCATTTTGCATTTTCACCAATAATGTACGAGAACTCAAGTTGCTTTACAGTCTCAAAAATATTTTAAATTTGATACATTCTAATGAAAGCATAGTGGTAGTTCATTGTGGTTTTACATTGCAATTCCCTAAGGGCTAACGATTTCCTTTGTGATGAATTAGATACATTTGGGGAAAATTGACATCAGAACAGTATTGAGTCTAACAATTCCATTCTATTCCTTATTTTCTGAGGGTTTTGTTTTTCCAGTAATGGATGTTGAACTTTTTCAAATGCTTTTTCTGCTTCTCTGTAAATGATCATCTTTTTTCTTAGCTAAGCTGTTAATATGTTGAATTATATTGATTAATTTTTTACTGTTAAACAACTTTGTATTCCTGGGATGAAACCCAATTGTTCATGATGTTGTTTTTTTTTTAACTCCTAAATTCCAAGACATAATTTGATAAAATACTGTTAAATATATTCAGTTCTTTGTTTTCTTGAATATTGGTTTGTTTTATTCTTCTATTTAAGATCTTTTATGGCTTAGGTATAAGCACAAGGTTTCCTCATGAAATGAGTTGGGTAATGCTGCTTTCCTTTATTTTCTCGAAGATTTTGTGTAGAGTTGGTACTGTGAGTTGAGTAGAATTGAGTCTAATTAGTATCTTTTAAAAATGGTAGAATTCACAAATGATGTCACTTGGGCTTGGGCTTAACTTACTGGGAAAAGTTTTATCTACTACACTTAAAAAAAGACAGATATAAGTTTATCCAGGTTATCAAATTCTTGAATTAGTATTTTCAGTTAGTATCTGTCAATACATTTTGCATTTCAACTAAGTAATTGAATTTATTGGTAGAGATGCTCATCATATTCACTATCTTTTTATTGATTGTAGGAGATATTTTGATGTTCCTTCTTTCATTCCTGATAGTGGTAATAATGTATCTTCTTTCTTCCATTACCAATTAGGACAAAAGCTTCTCAACTTTGATATTTTTCAAAGAACAAGCTCTTAATTTCATTTATTTATTTATTTATTTACTTACTTACTTATTCATTTATTTATTTATTTTAGGAGGTACTGAGGATTGAACCTGGGACCTTGTACATGTGAAGCAGGTGTTCAACCACTGAGCTACACACTCTCCCAATTTCAGTTATTTTCATGTTTGTTCATTTTCTATCTCATTGATTTCATCCTTTATCCCTATTATTAACTTTTTTCCTTACTTTGGAAAAACTTTGCTCCATATTCTTTGTTTCTTAAGATTTAAATTTATGTCATTGATTTGATTCCTTTCTTCCATTCCAATAGAAACAATTAATGCTATAAATTTTCCTCTAAGCACTACTTTGGCTACATCCCACAAATTTATATATATTATATTTTCCTTTTTCATTTAATTTAAAATAATTTTCAGTTTCTGTTGTGAATTATTTCCCACTGATGAATTATTTATAAGTGTGTTGCTCAATGTTCAAGTATTTGGCAAATTTCCAAGTATCTTTATTGCTTTCTAGCTTAATTACATTTGGGGATAAGCAACATATTTTTTAATTTTAATTTTATTTTGTTTTTAAGACCCTTAAGATTACATAAATGTTACATTGAAAATATAGGGGATTCCCATATACCTCACCCCTTTGCCCACCCACACTTTCTCCATCAAAAACATCTTTAATTAGTGTGGTATATTTGTTACAATTGATGAACACATATTGAAGTATTGCTACTAACCATGGTCTATAATTTACATTATGTTTTACATTTACACCACACAATTTTATAAGTTTTGACAAAATGTATAACTATTGTATCCATTATTGCAATAACATGAAGAACAAATCCAATGTCTCAAAAATTCCCCCATGTTATACTTATTCCTTTCTCTCCCTCCCCTCAGAACCTCTGGTGACCATTGCCTTAATATCAGTATTAGAAGTTCTTCCATTACCAGAATAATAACATTTACTTCAGTCCATAGTTGCATCCCCACTAATGTTTGTTTTTTCTTCAATCTTGAAGATTTGTGGAAGGTGATGCCCACTCTGCTTCCAGTTGAGAGGGGGCTTGGATCTTATAGGACAGATGAGTAGAACTGCCTTTCTTGCATTTGTGATACTCTATGTTTTTGGGGATGGGTGTTGTCCATTATCATCATTTTGTTAGTTGTCCTGGACAAGTCCAATGAACTGGATTGTAAGTTTTGGCTGTGACTCTTTTGAGATTCAGGGCTCAACTGGCATATGAACAGCTGGAAGATTTAAGCCTCTGGATCACATATTTAACGGGTATAATGTTAATTATAGGTTCAAATAAAAGGGGCATAAGAACCATGTGTAGGAAAATTATAAATAAGTCTAACTCTAATACATTGGGGAGATAGGTTATCATATATTCCAAGGTAAAGCCCACTGACAAGGTGCCAAATTCCTGGGTTGTCTGCTTGCCTACAGTATTCAGATGTCCCTAGAGCCCTCAGGATACCCCCTGCTTGAGACGCTGTTTACTGAGGCAGTCAGTGAGGTCCTCATAAGATGA